>JAKCWG010000223.1:0-67961 GCA_021464415.1 Lonicera japonica
AATGGATTGCAGGTATATTTTAACAGGTTTTGGTAATGATCGATAAATAAACTCCATATGCCAAGATTTCCAAAAATCACCACTTTATTTAGAATTCCCTTTTTTATATAAGTTCTAAGTTTTATTACTTCTTACCCGTCGTCGCGTACGACTTCGTGGCTAACGGGTCCCGGAGGTATAATCCTCTAAATGAGATTTCGGGGTGTCACAAGTTGGTATCAGAGCTATAGGTTTGACGTTTTTCTCGAGGGATTCATGGGTAGATCCGAATTAGCTGTGCGAGCAAATTATAGTTTTCCTCGGAAGATCGATTTACATTTTCGTGCGATAAGATTTTACCGTTAGGATATTTGGGAAATGGGAGAATTGTGAATGGAGATGTGGCTTTCTCGGCTACATCCATTCACAAAGTACTTATTTAATTCTTTTGGCCTCTTTCGTAAATTATTTCAGTCATTGGCTCCTATATCGTCTGTTTTACATATACGATTTGTGTTCAGGATTAGTTCTGCCACTAAGTGAGCAAAAGGCGACTGTTGGATTATGTTATAGTCATCCGCCGGCCAACGGTTGACTATCTGATAAACCACCAGTCCACTACTGCTGACTGAGGTTAGAACGTGGCTTACTCGTGGGGAGTGGCTGCTAAAGTCCTATTCCAAGTGTTTACCCCGTTGTTTCTTTTTCGAATTTCTTGAGGGGTAAACCTAGTACGTGGATGATCGTTCCTCTATATCTGTACAGCCGCGTTCGAACTTGTAAGTCTAGTTATGAGAGAGGAAATCTGTGGATTATATTGAAATTGACTACCCTGTTACGAGTAAACTTTTACATTGTTCTAAACATCAGTTGGCCTGAGAGACCTCTTTGGCAGGGTGACTATCTTATAGTGGAATGGTGAGCAAATTTTCTTGAAAACCCACATGGAATAATATGAGAATGACCAAGTTTGGTATGTATATATGTATATCATATTCATGAGTTTGGATTCGATGTGGATGTATGACTGGATTTTCTTATGGATGCCGATACCTCGTGTGTGCCTGGGTTGTTCTATTCCTTGGAATAAAAAGGCATAGTGACTGTGGTGAGACATACTTTATATGTATTTTCTTTTGAGAATGGCCGGTTACAAGTATTCCTGTCTCAAGAAAGGCATTGAATATGATTATTTCGGAAGCGAAGCCTCATTTTGTTAGTCACGAGAGTTCAATTGGGAATGAGAACCCGTTTTGATGACCCTTATATCCAATGTATCCGTATAATGCCTCATTTCCCTAAAGTGATGGGAGAGAATCTCCAATATATCCGCAAGGTATCTCACCTTTCTTAGATATGCGGTCTTATCCTTCCTTCTCAATAAGGAAACCACAATGAATTCGTCTGAAGGACAATTTTATTCCATCTTCGTTTAAGGGGGACCTATCAGAGTAACGCAGCGAAAGCTTGCAGACTAGTCGATTCAAGGTTAGGCAAACTATTGTGAACCTCCTACTCTTGATTCAGTATATTGTATCTAAACCTTGAGAATTTGGTTTGTAAAAGGAATTAGAAGTGAACTCCCTTGGTAAATCTTGAGGAAGAGTATTTGCCTATTGGCTAGCTCTTGTGGCAAAAAAGGGATGAAGCCCTTAGTAGAACTCTATGCTCTTATATTTCATTTCCTTTGTTGTTTTCAAGTGGAGTTTTGGACACACATTCAAGTTGATTATGATTTCATTTACCCCGATAGAGGAGATTGGTTCTAATTACTCAATCATTGCATGGTGAAGTATAAATTGTGGCTTAGTGAACTAAGGATTTGAACTCTCCTCATACTAGAAAGGTGCAGTGCCTCTCAGACATGAGGTGTACCCTTGCTTGACCTTGTTGAGTTAGCCTAGGCGAGATGAGCATTTTCGAGAAATCATTCCCAACCTCCTATGTGAACATCTATTAGAATGATGTGTATGTTAGTTGTAAAGCAAGTTTTTCGCTAAAGCAGAGAAGTGGGAGCAGAAAGAATCAGTATGTTGAAGTCGAGGAGTGCGTGTTGAGTGAGATATTTCTCTCCCATAATTCAAGAGTTCAGCTGATGATGAGGTAAGCATTTTAAGCTTGAGGACTTTCCTAGTCCCTTCTTGATTTTAGTTTGGGATTTGAAGTGGTACTCCAGATTCAAGCCTTATTGAATCAATCGTGGGCAAACCCTTAAGGAGGGGAGTCGACTCTCGATTGAGGTAAGTAAACCTCTTTTCCGCCACCATACCCCTCCGTCTTATAACTATTATATATTTGGGTGTGTCAAAGCTTGTTCTTAGCCGGGGGGGGGGGAAAAACAGTCTAGATCTTTTATCAGGCATAAATTTCACCCTTGAAGGAGTATGAAACTCTCCTAAGATCATGCTAGTGTACAATGAGTCTATTACTTTCGCTCTGTGCTTAGTGGATTCCCGAAAGGATTTTCCCAAGATGTATGACCATTGCTTGTTAAGGGGAGATAGGTAAGATTCTATAAGTTTCTTTTACTGGAAATGCTATGTATGACCGAAGCATTACGAGGAAATCTTTACAGTTATATATGCAGTATTCGTACCATGTCAGTCGATTCATGACTGTGAGTTGCGATGCCGCCTCCTTAGGTTACAAGATAAGTAATTGGGGTCATAGTTAGGAAGTGATCACATGATCTTGTATTCAGTAGAGGGGACTTCATACACTCTTGGCGAACCTATCCTCTTCGTCTGAAGTTTACGTGGGACATTCATTGAAATTTCATTCTTGGTTCAGGAATTCGTCTAATCTAGAGAAGATATTTGGAGAAAGGAATGCATTCGTTAGTATAACTACCGCTTGTGTTTTGAAACGACCTCTCAAGAATTTTAAGTCTAAATTATGTGAGTTTTTTGATTCATTTGGAAATCGATCCATGCATTTTTACTCGTCTTCTTGTTCTGATTGAGTGGAATTGGAATCCAGTTCAAAATTCAAGTAGGGTACGGAATTTGGTTTCCATAATCAAATGGTAACGATTTTGGTCGGGTGTCACTAAACTTTTTGTGGAGCTATGTATCTACGGGCTAGATACACATAGTTATCACAACCGAATTGAGAATTGCTTTTATTTAACTTTTGGGGAAATTGGCTTATACTCTTTTCTTCCGAGTATATGGGAAATTGGATTCAGGCTATCGATATACCGTAAAATAGACCTGACACTTCATTTTGAACCTTCAGTCATTCTTTGATTCCTTGGGGATGGTACCGTTTCGTGAGAAATGAGACACTGAAAACCCTTCCATATCTGAAACTTAGTGTCACGAAAGAATCTGTGTGAGGTATAACTCAAAAAAAAGGAACTTCAATCACCCGTATTTTGAACTAATCAGCCCAAGTTTCTTGAGTTAGAAACTTCTAAAGCCATTAAGAGGTGGTTACTGAGTTGCAGTGCCTATATCGGGTTTGAAGTATTTTGGGTGATTAGAAACTGGGTTGGTGAAAACAAGATTGTTGCATTCCTCGATAAGTGAGAAGAGAGAAAGAGGGTGCATAAAGAAATTTCTACTTCCACTACCTAGTTTATGTATATCGACTAGTGGAAAGCGCTCATGTTTTGGTCAGTATCTCCTTCCATTGAAATTCTTATAGAGGTTGTGGCTTGTCAAAGATAATGACTTGGATGACTTTAGTCATGCGGTCCTCTTTTCACCATCATTTGATAAGATTTTTCCTGTTGTTCTGATCTTTGAGTTTGGAATCTTTCTTCATTGGCTATTGTAGTCTTCTCTTTTAGGAAGGACAGCTATGTAGAATTCAGAGCCACATGTACATTGGGTTGCTAGCTATCCTATGAGAATTTCAAGGACGAAATTTATTAAGAGGGGAGATTGTAACACCCGGTTTCCTTATCGCTTGCAAATCACGGCCCATATCGCGTATAAGGCTGAATTTGGCTCGGGGTAGCCAAATTGGGTTTGTAAAGGTTGGTATGGTTTGGAAAAACTTCCAATAAGTCATATTTATATTATTTCTTCTTCTCCTTTCTTCTCATTTCACCCAACCATTGGAGAGCTCTTAGAGAGAGATTGAGGGGCTATCCTAGGGGATATTGTGAGATTACTCTATGCTTATTATCCCCCACCAAATCATCATCATCATCATCATCATCATCATCTCCATCATCACTTTCATCTTTCTTCCTCCTCATGAAGCCATAGCTAGGGTTTTTGGAGCTTCAAATTGGGGGTTTTCATATCCGTGCTTCTCCGGCTCGATTCTTCCGCAATACTTGGGGGGATTGACCCTCTTAAGGTGGAAACAATAGTATTTAAACTTCTTTTCAAGTTATTAGAACATATTTACACCAAATCAAACTAAATCTAGGTTTTCTACTCAAAGTTGCATATGCATGGGGATTGGGTCAATTTCTTTGGATATTTTTGATAGATTTGCTTCATATATGATATCAATAACGATTTTATATAAAAAGCCCCAACTATAAATGATTTATGAGAAAGTTTGGTATATAACCTTCAAGTACGCATATGAGTATATACGCTAAGCTTTGATACGCTTATGTATGATGTCATATATGGGATTTAAACTATATTTTGGACAAAGTTACAAATATTGGTGGTATTGTTACTACATTTTAAGTTATAGACCATATTTATGAGATTTTCTACTTACCTAGCCAGTCCGTAAGTATCCTGGTCAAATACATATATATGTTTTGCATAAATTAAGTCTTTAAATCATATTGGGAGGCTAATTGGGAACTCTTATACATTGTTTTATTGTATTAGACTTGGCTTGGGGCCAAATTGATGAAAACATATGAACCCTCCCAAACTGATGTTTTTCTAGTTTTTCTTTTACTACTTGGCGGACTTGGCGGATCTTGTTTAAGCTGAACAACATATACCACTACAGATTTTAAGGCATGTTGGCCTACACACTTCATATACTTTATGTTGAGCTTGTATTTGGATATTCTTGATTATATTATATACTTTGATGAGATGATTTTTGTGATTTCATATCGGATGGCCACACCGTTCGTACTAGATAGATGGTGATTACCGGTAGCGTATAGCCTTGGTGACTACGTGAGTATTATTGTAGCGTGCGCCTTTATGGCGGCGTGAGGTAGCGTATATGCCGGTGTGGCTGCGTGAGGAGGTAGTGTCTAGGTGGACCTGGTAAGTGGTCCCTGCCTTGGGCAGAAGAAACCGAGTTGCCGGCTTATCTCTGTTGCACAGTAGATTTATGAAAATCCTAGACGTGAGTATGATATGTGATTGATGTGATAGATCTAGTCGCAGTGTGTGTTGTGGATAGTACTGTACGATGACGTATATGTATACTTACATTGCTTTTCTCGTACTTTGGGATGACATCTATATGCATTTCACGAAATATTTTCTGTGCATTGGCTGCTTCTTAATTGTATTATATACGTATATGTGTTTACATTTGTATACACCCATTTCTACTCAGATATGGTTTATTACAGAGAAGCAGCATATAAATTACTTTCATTATAATACATGGCATGTCATGCATGATTCCAACTTATTTTCCTATACAAGTCTTATAGTTCCCCACTGAGCCCATTTGGCTCACTCCCATTTTCCAAATCAGTTTCGCAAGTATTACCCGGGGAATGGTACGCCATCGAGTCTAGATAGCTCTGAAGATTGGATTACCAAAGTCGTTGGGAAACGACTTGTGTACTAGTTGTTTAGTAATATTTGTTTATGTATTGAAAATGATGTATTTTGAGATAAGGCATATTAAGATTGGGACCTCATTTAAGGCTTTGTATAAATGACATTTTCTTAAATGTGGAGTATCTATTGAAAATGGATTGCAGGTATATTTTAACAGGTTTTGGTAATGATCGATAAATAAACTCCATATGCCAAGATTTCCCAAAAATCACCACTTAATTTAAAACTCCTTTTTATATAAGTTCTAAGTTTTATTACTTCTTACCGTCGTCGCGTACGACTCCGTGGTTAACCGGGTCCGGAGGTATAATCCTCTAAACGGGATTTCGGGGTACTTGGTGTCATCACCAGTACTTAATTATATTGGGACATTTTTCTGGAGACTTGGGGCCAGATAATAACAGTACTAGCATGTTAAACTCTTTCTTTATACAAAAAATGTGGCGGCCAATTTAAGGCATCACAATAACAGGCCAAGCGCTGCAAGGAACAATTGTAGATCCATAGGAACTGACTCGTCGGACTGTTAGAGCAAGGCACACGTTTCTAAAGTCGGACGCAGATTGCGGATGTAACCTGTAAATATAAATAAATAAATAATTAAATAATAAATATATATATATATATAGACATATATAAATAGCCTGTCGAAATGCTTCCATGCTTCCCCATCTGCTGGGTGTCTAAGCAAATCAGGATCTGTTTGGAATCTTTCCCTGTGTCATGCATTTCCTTTGCAGTTCGTTCAGACATATACAATTGCTGCAACCTCCGTGTCAAAGGGAAGTACCGAACAGTCTTCGGGCAATGCGCTACTACGCCTATATCTTCTTGTTCCCATCTCGACTCACGCAAAACAGGACATGATCTAGATCTGCATACTCTTTGTAAAACAAGGAGCAGCCCTAGTAACATGCGTGGATGATCCTATAACCATGCCATATTTTTTCAGATTTTTTTTACAGCTGCATATGACTCGGGGGGTACTTGTTTTCTTTGGATAATAGATAATTCACTTTCGCAACCCACTTGTTGAAGCTTGTGTCTGGCATATTGCAATTCTGTTTCAGCTGCATTGCTCTAAGCATTGAGGTCAATGCAGTCTCTTCACAATTCTCGTATAGTGGGTCATTGCTTCATCTAAAAGACGCTGATTATGATAACATATTTTCTTTAGAAACAAGGTCCACGTGAACTATAGTGTCATCGGCAGGGAAATCGTACGACTCATGAAATGGAAAAGCATCTTGCACAAACGCTATAGTCGAGTTACTCAAAGAATCGATATTGTTACTCGAAGACGCCCTGTTCTGTTCTATTTCCATATTTGTTGTAATGCTGAAGCCATGCCTAAAACTTCCACAGTGTGGGTGCCATACAGTATACAACAGTATTATACCGTCATTGATAAAGTGATAGTATATGTCATCCAAGCTGAGTCGTGCGCATGTTGAAACACCTTTTACGGGGACATGGATACAATCTGGTCGCACTATTACCATTCTCTCGTACGAATGAGAAGAAATCCATTACCCCACAACGAATTGGGGAGAACCTTTGAGCTTTTCATCCAACTCTTATCCATTTTCACTTTGTATATATATCATAAAACAATATTACAAGTCTATAAATTTATAATATAAAACACAAATTTATTAACAACTAACAATAATAGTAGCTTTATTTCCAACACAAACATAATTTTTAAAACTAATCTCAACATTTATATTATTTTAAACACTTAATATTTTTTTTAACACTAAAAATCTAAAATTTATACAATAAACATAAAAAATTTGCAAAAAAAAACAATAATACGGACCTAGTAATCAAATAAAGCCAACAACTAACAACAATATGATATTTTTCAACACTGAACATATATTTTTTACATAATCTCACCATTTATATAAACACAAAAATTAGTTAAAAATTAATATAAATAAGAATTAGCTTACCTATAGATCAAACAAAGCATTTGATGAGGGAAATAATGTTGATTTGCCACTTGAAATCGCCAAAATTGCCTAAAAATAGCCCAAAATCACTCCAAAAGCTTAATCCCGAAAATGGAGGAGTTGCTGTTGTTTCGATGATGAACAGCTTTAGGAGACATATTATCTTAAGTATGTCGCCTAAGATAAGTCAGTCAAATCCCATAAAAAAAGTGTCGGTGGTCAAACAGTACTTAGGAGACATACAATTAAAGGTATGCCTCCTTAGGAAGTATTAGGCGACATACAATTAAGGTATGTCTCTTAAGGAAGTACTTAGCAACATACATTCATTGTATGTCTCCTAATTTCTGTCTGGCTGACCGACAGTTTTTGTGGGCTTTACTTAGGCGACATATAAACTTCGTATGTCTCATAAGTAATTTTCTTATGAGACATACTATATGTGTGTCTCCTAAGATAAGAACTTAGGCGACATAGGTTCATTATATGTCACCTAAATATGTACTTATGCGACACACTAAATGTAAGTCTCCTAAGTGACTCTCTTAGGAGACATACGGAGTATATATGTCTCTAAGTAAGTACTTAGGCAACATACTAAATGTATGTCTTCTAAGTGGCTCTCTTAGAAGACATACGGAGTATATATGTCTCCTAAGAGAGCACTTAGGCGACATACATTTTAGTATGTCGCCCTAAGTACTCTCTTAGGAGACATACGAAATGTATGTCTCTTAAGATGTGTTTTAGGAGACATACAAAATAGAGTATGTCACCTAAGACCCCATCTGGTGTAGTGTATAAGTGTGTATCTTTCATATGTTATATATATGATTTAACGGTGTATGCAAAAATGGTGTATAAAGTAAAGAAATGTGATAAGGTCTTATTGTTTTTAAAACAAAAAAGTGAGACAAATCACGGTTTTTGTTTTAAAACCGTGAAACTTTCTCACATTTTTATGGGTCCATTTTTTCAGTTTTTTTAACTGCACTTGAACTCACTTAAAAGTGTGAGTTTATCTCATGTTTTTAAGAATTACCGTATAAAACCTAGTTAAGTTGAAAACTATCACATCCGCCTATTTACGTTTGAAAACAACTATATCTCTAACAAAAAGTCGTGTTTCTCTTCTTGTTGAAAATTCTAAAATGCAAATTCACCATTGATATTTCCACCTCCCTTTATAAATAAATAAATAAATAAATAATCCTATTGTGAATGAAAATTATCAACTTGATATTTCGACCAACTCTTCTCTCTCTCACATGTGAATTCATGATTGATCATTGCCACATTAATTTACTATTTCAATTTCCAGATTAACGACACATCACAAATTGACTCAAATCATACTAAAACTACACCATTTAAGTTGAAGTCCTTTTTTTATACTATTTCTACAATTCAATTCACATATTGTTTCCCCCTCTCTCTATCTGAATATCTCTCATCATCTTAGGTCATTATATATATACACACACATGTATTGGGTACGAAAGTGACTACATTTATTTTATATATAAATACATATATATATTGTTTTTGACGCGAGTTTTCATTTAATAAAAAATAAAAATGAAGATATAAACGTTTATTATGTGTGTGTATATGTGTTATATCCCTGGTACTCATTCTATAATATATAAACTGATGAGCTAGATCAACACATGCGTTATGTATAGTATATTTATTAGGTTTCTTCGAACTCATATATACGTGCACGCACACAAGGAGGATGGAGTGCTCCGTAGGTTTCAACCCTGCCATTACTGTCGTCTCCTTCAATTTGGTTTCGCTGCGTTGGCCATTTATTTTATGATTGTGCTATGTGGCCATTTAACTTGCTTCTCAGCATTCAAGCTTGGCCTTGTTGCTATGGGGTTGCAAGTTTCTGGTGCCTCTTCTTGGCTTTTGTCAACTATTATGCAGATTTAGCAAATAGTTGGGTTCTAGGCAACTATGGGGGCTGTTTATGTATATAATATTGGGAATTGGGTAACGTCCACCCTTACATTTGTGGTTGTGTGCATCTGCAACCACCTATACTTCTTGTGTTGTTGATGACAAAGATGATTGCTTGTTGCTGATTGGTTTGGTTATAGCTTCCGAACTCATGATCTGTTTCCTCAACGTTCTAAAGTCACTTTTCAATCATTTCTAGACATATGTTTTTCACAAATTGCCATTTTGGTTAGAATTTCGTAAATTTATATTAATTTTATCTGGTTTATATAAATACACACACACGTAAATAGTGAGACCGGGAGAGAGGCTAATCAGGGAACACCACGTGCAGGTATGGAGAAATAGATATAAGCTATATATTCATTATGTAGTTTTTTTTCTTATAGAAATACATGATCGAAATAAAAAAAACACTCCATTTTTAACATGCAATACGACACAAGCATGAGTTTAGTGACTTACAGATTGCTCTTGCGACATGTACATGCACGAATTTGTCGCGAAACATAAAAAATTGCATTTATAATCAGTACAACCTTTCGTATTGAAATGGGCTTCACAAATTCCTTTCATACCAGGTTCATCTGCATGCCTAAAAGCCATGCCTCCCAAATTCTTTCAAAAATAAATACAGTCCCTATTCTTATGGAGATTCAGATTAGCCTTCTTTGAAAAAAAAAATACAGGTCATTGATACCAAAGTACAGCCACATGTATACAAAATTTTTACATATGGACTGAACCTTTAGTGATAGTATTTTGTTGGTAAAAAAATATTTTGCCAATATTTTAGCGACATAAAATCATTGCTATAAGTCCCTGTCCTTACGGATTAGTCTTTATGAGAAATGTAATATATATATATACACAGACACATATGCAAAGAAAATAAATCGATTTGGAAAAAAAGAAAGAAAAAAATTAATTAACAGTTTTTAAACTTTTACAACTTTGAAACAAACTTGGAGACACGGGGCCAGACGACGAAAGTGGGGGACAAAGTAGAGAGGGATTACTTGCAGGAAACAAAGATATAACTTATTTTTAGCAGAGGGTATGGTCCCCCAAATAATTAAAAAAAAAAAAATTTGTTTGGGAATTAGCTACTAAAGTAGCGGACATTTTTTTCATTTCCTTTTTTTTTTTTGCCTTATTCACATTTATTTTTTACCTTCATTAACTAATCTTATTTAAAGAACGATTAGTTTATAATTTTTTTTGTATCAGTTTTAATTGTAACGCAATAAAATTGGTACATATGTAAACCTGTATAAATACATTTGTGTTAAAGTGGTATCAATGTACATCCATCTTAACTGAGGGTAGTAAAACTAGTACACATATGAATATTTTTAAGTACATCCATGTACAATACGGTACCTCAACTAAGAAAAATATTATACACAAAAAAGGCTATCAGAAAATGTGGTTGACTCTTTGTTGGTGATTTATTTTTATGATAGGTTTAATATTTTATGTCTTATAAGTTGGAATTACTGGAGTCTTTCTTTCTTTCTTTCTTTAATTTTTTTAGGAAAATGGATTTGAAAATTTTTATTGGTCAAAGGGCCCCCACCCCAATTTTTTTATAATTGTAATTTTATCCTTATTTTTAGAAATTGCAATATATGCATATTACTTAAGTTTACACCTCTTTAATTTTTAAACATACTACAAATATTAATATTGCATTTCAATCTTAAACAAAAATGTTATAAGTACTAAATTTTCTAATTTAATTTATAAAAAATACATTAGTGATAAGTTTGTCCCCCCCCACCCCCTTCCCTTAAAAAAATATTGACTCCACCCTGGGTGGGTGGGTGGAGGGGTTTCGATGGTTGTGAGTTTGAGTTAACATTTTTAGACTAGGAAAGTTAGGGGTAGTAACATTGGCGGTGGGAAGTAGTGGGTTGGTGGTGGGTGGGGGGGGGGGGGGGGGGGATGGAGTAGTTGGCTGATTTTGTGCTGAGTTTCCATTTTTATAGAGAGAGAGACAAGTAAAAAGCCGCTGGCAGTGGGAGTAAGGGGGTGGTGGTGGTTGTGGGTTTGCGTTTCCAATTTTAGAGAGATAAACTAACGGTACGGTGGTAGTTGTGAGTTTGGGTGAGAGTAAAGTGGTAACAAGTTTGAGTTTTCACTTTTTAAAGATAGGGTATATAAAGGTGGTGATGGCCACGGGTGGTGGAGGATTTGGGTTTCTATTTTTAGAGAGATCGAGAAAGATAGGTTGGAGTCGTGCATGGGTAGTGGGAGTAGGGGGGTGGTGGTTGTTGTGGGTTTGGTTTCCAAGTTTAGAAAGAGAAACTAATGTTTTGATGGTAGTTGTGAGTTTGAGAGTAAGGTGGTAGTAAGCTTGGGTTTCGTTTTTAGAGAGTAATAAGGGTGGCGATGGCCGTGGGTAGTGTTGGTGGAAACTTTGAGTTTCTTTTTTTAGAGGGAGAAAGTAGACATATAGTGGTGGCCTAAGTATGGTGAAAAAGTTGAAGGAGGCATGTTTGTTTTTTAGAGAGAGAAAGGATGGGGTTTGTTCTTCATCATCGCGTAATCATAATGAAGTGCGGACAATTTTACTAACGAGAGAGAGAGAGAGAGTATACCACACATTGCAGGAAGATCATTTGGCCAAAAACCAGATTGAGCCTTACTAGTTGCATCATGATAATTCGAAGCAGTGGCAACAGATAATGAACCATTAGAAATAATAGTTAGTAAAAGCAAGCAAAAAATAAACGGAAGTGAGGTTCTTCTCCATAGTTGCAATTCGAGTGCAAAATGTTTAGATGAATATCAAGATCAATGATAGCTAGGTTAATTATGCTTATTGCGTATGTACAATAGTCATGTATTTATAGCTAGCACTCAATGATACTCATGTGTATATATATATGTGTTTTGCGTACGTACAATAGTCACGAGCGAGACTTGAAAATTCAAGTTCACCAATGTTCAAGTAGCTACCTCCTCCTCCACTAGTCTAGCTTACTCGCTCATTTTGGCATCTCTAGTTATTATCAAGTAGTTATTAAAATTTTAATCCATAAAATTAAGATTTTAATATTATATTATTATAACAAAAAAATAGCTATGTAACAATGACCTTCAAAACTTTGATGTTCATATATATATATATATTTGCTTATATCTTCCTAATTAAGAATAAATTTGTTCAAATACAATTGTTTTCGGCATAAAAGAGGCAATGAAATCACGAAAACAAAAGAACTAAAATGTTAGGTATATGTATTGCCTGGACTAATTAATAAATACGAGCAAAAAAAAAAATATGAAACAAATTTTCAAATATAGTAGATACAAATATTTCTCATAGTACCACATTTATAAAAATAATGATATATAATACATACATCATAAAGCTACACACAGTTGTGAAGGCAGTGGTTCAAAATAAAAACTAGTTGATATTTTTCAATCTCGATCTACACAGCCCTAAGCCATCACCCTTTTCCTTTCATATTACCTCTTTCATAAAATTCTCACCTATCCTATTACCTTTTCATTAAATAAATGCGTGCCAACTAATAATCTCTTCTTTAAAATTAATATCAATATCTCTTCATCACTTTAGAATATTTTGTTTTCTAAATTTAACTAAACACCTTTCATCTATTATCTTCACAAAATTACCCTACACAATTCTTGATCTACTTTTTCAACCTTTCGGAAAAAAAAAAAAAAAGAAAAAAAAAGAAAAAACTAGGTAACAAATAAATAAAGGATATTTTATTATTAGCATTATTAATTTCGTGAAGGGTTGCTTTTAAAAGCTCTATAAAACTTACAGAAACATAAACACCTAAAAGGAAAAAAATAAATTTTTACATGAGTATCGTAGAGTGCTAGCTATATATACATGACTATTGTACGTACGCAATAAGTGTAATTAACCTAGCTATCATCGATCTTGATAATCATCTAAACATTTTGCACTCGAAATGCAACTATGGAGAAGAACCTCACTTTCGTTATTTTTTGCTTGCTTTTACTAAATATTGTTTCTAATGGTTCATTATCTGTCGCCACTGCTTCGAATTATCATGACGCAACTAGTAAAACTCAATCTGGTTTTTGGCCAAATGATCATCCAGCATTGTGTGGTATACTCTCTCTCTCTCTCTCTCTCTCTCATTAGTAAAATTGTCTACACTTTATTATGATATCGTGATGATGAAGACCCAAACCCGCCTCCTTCCTCTCTAAAAGACAAACCTGCCTCCTTTAACTTTTTCACCATACTTGGGCCACTATATGTTTAAATATTTGTTTTCTCTCTAAAAAAAGAAACTCAATTTTTCCATCAACACTGTCCACGTCCATCGCCAACCTTATTACTCTATCTAAAAACGAAAACCAAGCTTACAACACCTTACTCTCAAACTCACAACTACCATTAAAACATAGTTTCTCTTTCTAAACTTGGAAACGCACCCCCAAACTACCACCACCCCCCTACTCCCACTACCCACGACTCAACCTATCTTTCTCGATCTCTCTAAAAATAGAAACCCAAATCCTCCACTACCCGTGGCCATCACACACCTTTATTACCCTATCTTTAAAAGTGAAAACTCAAATTGTTACCACTTTACTCTCACCCAAACTCACAACTACCACCATACCATTAGTATCTCTCTAAAATTGGAAACGCAAACCCCACCACCACAACCCCCTTACTCCCACTGCCAACGGCTTTAACTTATCTCTCTCTCTAAAAATGGAAACTCCAGCACTAAATCAGCCAATCCCCCCACCCACCCACTACTCCCACCGCCAACATTTCTACCCTAACTTTCCCAGTCTAAAAATGTTAACACAAACTCACAACCACCCAAAACTCCTCTACCCACCCACCAAGGGTGGAGTCAATATTTTTTTAAGGGAAGGGGGTTAGGGCAAACTTAACACTAATATATATTTTTTAAAATTAAATTAGAAAATTTAATACGTATAACATTTTTGTTTAAGATTGAAGTGCAATATTAATATTTGTAGTATGTTTTAAAAATTAAAGAGGGCACAAACTTAAGTAATATGCATATATTTGCAATTTCTAAAAATAAGGATAAAATTACAATTATAAAAAAATTGGGGTGGGGGCCCTTTGACCAATAAATTTTTCAAATCCCTTTTCTAAAAAAAAGAAAAGAAAGAAAGAAAGACTCCAGTAATTCCAACTAATAAGACATAAAATATTAAACCTATCATAAAAACAAATCATCAACAAAGCGTCAACCATTTTCTGATAGCCTTTTTCGTGTATAATATTTTTCTTAATTGAGGTACCCTGTTGTACATGGATGTAGTTTAAAATATACATATATGTACTAGTTTTACTACCCTCGGTTACGATGAATGTACATTGATACCATTTTGTACACGAATGTACTTTACATGTTACATATGTACAAAATTTATTGCGTTACAATTAAAGTCGATACAAATTTTTTTATAAACTAATAGCTCTTTAAATAAGATTAGTTAATAAAGATAAAAAAAAAGTAAATGTGAATAAGACAATAAAAAAAGAAAAGGAAAAAAAAATTGTTCGCTACTTTAGTAGCTAATTCCCAAACAACTTTATTTTTTTTAATTAATTGGGGGACCATACCCTCTGCTAGTAAACAAGTTATATTTTTTTTTCCTTCAAGTAATTCCCTCTACTTTTCCCCCCACTTTTGTCATCTGGCCCCCATGTCTCCAAGTTGTTTCACAGTTTGTAAAAGTGAATAACTTTTGATTAATTTTTTTTTTCTTTTTTTCAAATCGATTTATTTGCTTTGCATATATGTAAATAGGGGAAATTTCAGGTGCGAACTCACTGTTCACACCTGACCGTGCGAACTGGCCTTTTGGTACGCTTACCGATGGAATTTTTTGATGCAATTTTATGGGGATGTTCTTCATCGTGTGTAGAACATCTCCACCAAATTTCATCAAAAAATTCAACCTGGAAGTGGGTTAACTACATGATTGAAAAATATTGGTCCAGAAATAAATATATAAAATCCAATATTTTTCAATCATGTAGTTAAACAACTTCCCGGTTGAATTTTTTGATGAAATTTGGTGGAGATGTTATACACACGATGAAGAACATCCCCACAAAATTTCATCAAAAAATTCCATCAGGAAGCGTGCCAAAAGGGCCAGTTCGCACGGATGAAGTAAAACTTTCATTCTTTGTTGAAATTTTTGATCATCCGTGCGAACTGGCCCGTTTTGCACGCTTCCCGATGGAATTTTTTGATGAAATTTTGTGTGATGTTTTTCTAGCATAGTTTGATCTAGCATAGTTTATAATGTGTTGATCTAGCATAGTATATATATGTGTTTTTCTAGTACATATATTATACAAGAAATAATGCATGTGTTGATCTAGCATAGTTTATATATTAATACATATATTATACATAATACATATTGTTGTCGAGTACTCCGATGAGCACAGGGGGCCAGCGATTGAGGCGATTCACAGCTCATTCATTTACATGACATAGGCAGCTGCGTGCGAGATAGAGTTCCTATGCTAGCCGAGATATATGCAGAGTTGCCCAAGGACCATAAGCAGATTGTGACGACTACTCTTTCGGTAGGGCTAAAATGACTTCATTGTTCATTTACGACTTAATTACTATTTATTTTAATTTACTTACAAAAATTTTGTGTTTTCGACTAATGTTATGTTGTTTTGCAGGTCAACTATAACATCCCTCTCGATGATAATCGGTTGTGACTTTATTCAAGAGCCGCAGCCGAGCGTTACAAGCAGTGGAAAACGACTGCAAGCGACATTTCGAGAGACTTATGGGGAGGACCCCCCTCTTGAGTTCTTTCATCGGCCGGAACAGTGGCAGTACCTGTTGCAACACTTCAAAGACCCCGTTTTTGTGGTAATGTCTGATTCTATCTCTTTGTATTAGTTTTTTAATTCTTTATCTTCTTTGTCTATATTATTTGCATTTTGGAATATGTTATATAATTAATGAGTATATTTTTTTGTAATAGGTAAAATGTCTTGTGGCTTTATGCGAAAAAATGAAAAAAATTAGGCGGTCAGTGAAAAAGAAAGATCATTGTTCGGGGACGACCCGTTCTTTTTTAGGGCGAAAGAAGCACGAGCTCAATGGAGCACCCGCCCTCACATTGAGGTATGCGGAAGCATATCAGAAGAACGCCCTGAAATAGTGGTAAGATTCTTTCTTTATTTATAACAATGATGCGACTTTAATTTAATAATAAAGTTTTGGATTAATTGTTATTGGATTGTTATTTGCAGGAGAAAATGAGAGCTAGGGTGACGGCTCTCGTAAAGAAGAACAGAGTCGTCGAACACCCTTTGCGTGAGGATGGCGAGGACGAAACGGTGATTGCTCTCCACTTGCATCACAAGTGAGTGTTATCGAAGGAGAGATTGGTGTGACGAGAGGGACGACGATTTCCGGCTTAGGAAATCAGGTCGGAAGTTGCCTAAAGAGAGGGGTGGAGCTCGGGTGTTTGCTTTCAGTCGATTTTGGCAGAGAAGGTCAAGTTTCAGGAGGAGGAACTCAAGTCTACGAAGGAGGAACTCAAGTCTACGAAGGAGGAACTCACGACATCAAACGAGCGCATTCGCCAGCTTGAGGGACAATACGCAGATATTCATGAGATGGTGAGGCAGCTTAAGGAGACCCGTGAGGCGGCGACTGGTTCCAATACCAGTCAGAGATGAACTTGTTTATTTAATTAAATTTGTACTTTTTCCGACTTTTGTTATTACACTTGTATTTTTTTTTTGAACAGGTTTTCAAATGTTGTAAATGAACTACAATTAATGTTTGTATGTTGTTTGTGAATTATACACTTGTATTTGTTGACTTTTTATGTGAACAATTGTTGAAATCGTACTGGTTTGAATTGCAAGTTTGGTTGTGAATAGGTTTGAATTGCAGATCTGAATTGATTTAAATTGCAGGTTTGGCAAACCTGCAGGTTGTTAGAATTGCTCATGTTTCTGGAATGGTTATTTTTCACTTAAGAGACTGACAAATGCTATGTCAGTCGCTTAAGTGTCCAGCTTAAGAGACTGACAATTTCTATATCAGTCGCTAAAGTGGCCAACTTAAGAGACTGATAAATGCTATGTCAGTCACTTAAGTGGCCAACTTAAGAGACTGATAAATGCTATCTCAGTCTCTTAAGTGGCCAACTTAAGAGACTGATAAATTCTATGTCCGTCGCTTAAGGACCTAGTTTAAGAGACTGATAAATACATTATCAGTCGCTTCAGTGACCTAGTTTAAGAGACTGAGAAATACATTGTTAGTCGCTTAAGTGACCTAGTTTTAAGAGACTTACAAATGCTATGTTAGTCGCTTAACTACCAAGCTTACGAGACCGACAAAGCCAATGTCAGTCGCTTAAGCTGGCTTGCTTAAGCGACTAATCTATTTCCTTAGTCGCCTAAGCCTTAAGCGACGGAGTTGATGAGTCCGTGCTTAAGAGTTTCTTAAGCGGACGGACTCATATTTCTCCGTCGCTTAAGAACTACAGCCACTAGGTTTATGCGACTATACTTAAGCGACTGATAGTTAGTCTCTTAAGACTTAAGAGACGGAAAAGAGGTCTTAAGCGACTATGAGAGTCAGTCTCTTAAAACCTTTTATCAGGTAGTGTATATTACAGAATGAGTACCATGGATATAACATATATACACATAATAAATGTTTATATCTTCATTTTAATTTTTTTATTAGGTGATAACTCGTGTCAAAAACAATATTATATATGTATTTATATATAAAATAAATGTAGTCACTTTTGTACCCAATACATGTGTGTATATATATCTTGGTGCTTTTTTTTATTTACCTATTTCAAGATAATAACCTAAGATGCGAGAGAGATATTAAAATAGAGAAAGAGGGGGAAACAATATGTGAATTGAATTGTAGAAATAGTATAAAAAAGGAACGTCAACTTAAACGATGTAGTTTTAATAAGATTTGAGTCAATTTGTGATGTGTCATTAATCTGGAAATTGAAATAGAAAATTAGTGTGGCAATGATCAATCATTGAATTCACGTGTGAGAGAGAGAAGAGTTTGTGGAAATATCAAGTTGAGAATTTTCATTCACAATAGGATTATTTATTTATTTATTTATTTATAAAGGAGGTGGAAATATCAATGGTGGATTTGCATTTTAGAATTTTCAACAAGAAGAGAAACACGACTTTTTGTTAGAGATCTAGTTGTTTTCAAACTTAAATAAGTGGATGTGATAATTTTGAACTTAACTAGGTTTATCTGGTAAGTCTTAAAAACATGAGACAAACTCACAGTTTTAAGTGAGTTCAAGTGGAAGTTAAAAAAACTGAAAAATGGGACCCATAAAAATGTGAAAAGGTTTCACCATTTTAAAACAAAAACCGTGACTTGGTCTCACTTTTTTTGTTTTAAAAACAATAAGACCTTCTCACGTTTCTTACTTTATACACCAATTTTACATACACCGTTAAATCATATATATATATATAACATTGTTCAAATATATACACCAATGAAAGATACACACTTATTTCAATTGAGAGATGGCCACCGAAGGAAAGACTAAGAGTGGAGAGGGGTTAGGGTTTGCAAAATCTGGCCACAGAGAGATGGAGAGGAGAGGAGAGGGGCTGCTTGCAAAATCCGGAGAGTTAGCTTGAGTGGAGAGGAGTATTACTTGGGGACCACTAAATGTGGAGTAAATTCCATTAAATAAATCCATTCCTTTCTCTTTGGTGGCTAGCCCACTTAATTCCTCAACCAAACAATTCTCAACTAATTAAATAGGATTTTAACCAAATTTGTTAAACAAAATTGGGGACCATATTTTGGCAAGAAGCTATTTATAGAAAAAAAGGCAAACCTTTTCTCCAAAATATCACTGCCAATGTCAGTATCATCACGGGAAGGAAAGAAAAAAGAGATCTCCAAACATCCATAGACCATTTATAATTGTACAAATTGTAGGGTAAATTTACTCTACATGTGAACGTAGTAATGTCCATTGGGAAGTTCAAAATACTGTTTTTGTCCATTAGGAAGTTCAAAATACAGTTTTTGTAAGGTATGCGTATTTTAGATATAAGATTTACTAAATTTTTTACCATACACATTCCTAATACGCGTACGGTATTAAACGCAAATTAGAAATGTGTAAGAGTCTCGCATTTGTGAAATGCGTGCAAAGTAGCTCCATCTCTCACACTATATAGTGGCTCTAGTTTATGCGTTATGGGGTGGCAGGCTTGGTCCAGGAAATTGGTGTGAAAACTGTGTAGGTAACCAAACTATTTTTGTGAATGCACACACTAATTTGGTTGCCGAACCTGAGTCTTCCTATTTATATTATGGACATGAGAGAATTAAAAATATTAGAGACAGGAAAAAAAACGAGTGGGCGTGTGAGAAAATGAACGCGGTGAGTTTAAGAAGTGGGCTTCTTGAATTATAATGCAATTTTAAGGTGAGAGGTTGTTTCTAACATGCATTTAAAATTTTTAGAGTAATTTTTAAAAAATTCAGAATTTTCGCAGCAGTAAAAGCAGATTTATAGGGACTGTTTTCCCAGCACTAATATGTAGCAGAAATTAACCAAAACAGCAGCAGATTCACAACAATATAAACCATTTTTAAATAAGAAATTCGCAGCAATATCAAAAGCAGATTACAAAACAGCAGCAGATTCGCAGCAATATAAACCAAAACAGGGGACTTCATGACTTACGAGAATCTCATTTTTTCCCTTTTTTCACAATACCCAACTAGGTCGGAAAGGAAACAACACCCAAATCATAAAATCACATAACGAGAAGGAGATCGAGTAAGCTTAGCACTGAATCGGAGAGAAAGAGTGAGCAAAAGCTCAAATTCGTACAGTTTTGATGATTCAATGCAGAGAATGGCTGATAAAAGTAGAATAAAGGAGGAGATTAGCTTCAGAAGGATGTGAATGAAGATGTGAAGATAATACTAGCAGAGGAAACCATGATTAGTTAGTCTCCTTTCACATATTATACAAAAGGAAAGAGAGAGACGGAGATAGCAAATTGAGAGAGAAAGAAACAGAGAAAGAGAGACGGAGATAGATAGGAGAGTAGCGTACCTGTGAAGTCGTCGACGGTTGAGACGGGGTTGTGACTGAAAAGTCGTCGATGGTTGTTTCGATGGTGTCTGGCGAATGGGGTAGCGTGGAGATGGAGGAGGTGAGAGAGAAGTGAGAGTGAGAAAAATGAGCTCTGGGAATTGATACTACAAACTTGGGCCACGCACATTTTTAATGAACCTCTCGTAAGTCTTAGACTTTTAAGGTTTGGTTTGATTCATAAATTTTAGTATTTAAAAATAAAATATATTTTTTTAATAAATATAAAATTTTAAAATATGTTTTTGAGCGAGAAAAAAAGAACCGGTAAAATTATTCTTTTCAAAATACATAAAATTAATTTTTTATGTAATTTTTAAGAATTTATTACAAAAATTTTAGATTATAATACCCTTACCTAAATATTTTTCATACTTTACCAAACACAAGAAAGAAAACTTAACAGCAAATTTAGTTTTCCACTTCTATGGGAAAAATAAGAGAATTGATTTTCCTTCCGTGAACCAAACGAAGCCTAAGCGATGCACATTAGTTATTATACATCTCTGAAATAAATTTTAAATTTTCCAAATTTTGGCAAAAATTAACATAATTTAATTTCTCATTCACTTCTTTTTAAAATTTAAAATACATTAACTTTAAATATAAAAACTATAAATTATTAAAATTTGCATATTTAAAATTTATTAAAATACTTATAAAATAAGATCCATTATGATTATAAAATTATGTATAAAAGAAGAAAATTAAAAAGAAAAGCTATTGCATCTCACTTTTCTCTCTTTAAACATATTTTTTCTTCATATGCTTGCATTCAAATCACTTTACACAATTTATTTGATTCAAATCCAAGTCCAACCTAATTCTTCCTTTGGTTAAGAAATATAAAAAGATATATATTTTTATTTATTCTTTTACGATTTTAAATAGTTTATTTTATTTTTAAAAAAATATATTACTTTTGTAAAATTATGTTACTACCAATGGTACCATATATTTACAATTAAAATTTTAAAATATGCAATGTTAAAAAATACCTAGTCAACTAAAAAAAGCAATGTTAAAAAATAAATATATTAATTATGACGACTAATATTACATTAAGAAATTACATTTTATTGAATTACAATCAAAAGATATCAATCATCATTGTCATTGTCATCACCAAACCCGCCTGAAAATATGATAATGTCATTGTTAAAACCTTCAGCATCGTCGTTTGTGGATTATTATTTCAGTTATCAACTAAAAATCTAATATACTATATTTTAATTAACATATTTTTTATTTATTATTATTTCAGTCAACTATAATAAATTTTTAGAATTGATCAATAGTTAATTATATTAAACGTATGTAAATTATTTATGTACAGTATCACGAAATAATATAGCATTCATATAAATAATATGGTGTACTAAATATACGTAATTTTGCGGTGAGTTTTGGAGAACACATAATTCAACGCAAACTCTAACTTTTACAATTATTTTAACCAAATAAAGTAAAGTTTAGATTTATTTAAAATACTAATACTGATATAAAAATATATAGAGTTATACATTTATATTTTTTTATTTAATGAAAATCATAAAATTTTTGTTTAATTATTTTAACCAAATAAAGTCTTTGTAATTTTAATACGGTTTACTAAATATACATACGGTGAGTTTTGAAAAACACCTAATTAAACACAAACTCTAACTTCTATAATTATTTTAACCAAATAAAGTAAAATTTAAATTTATTTAAAATACAAATACTAATATAAAAGTATATGGAGTTATACACTTATATTGTATTATTTAATATAAATCTTAAAATTTTTGTTTAATTATTTTAACCAAATAAAGTAGATTTTAAATTTATTTAATACTAATAAAAATCATAAAGTTATACATCTCCTCTAACAATATTTAGAATGCCCCCCAACAAAATTAATAACTACTAAATCAAAATTAAATCTTAGCTAATAGTAGCCAATTGACCAATCAAAAACATAACATAATTGAATAACTACCATATTGGAAAATACCCAAAACCAAGCGAGAGAGAGAGAGTAAGAGTTAGAGTGAGAGTGAGAGTGAGAGACAGTGTACCGATTGAGAGTAGTGGTGTTGGTCCACGGTGGCAAATGGTTACACCGATTGAGAGTGGCTGCGTGATGGTGGTGCAATGGAAAGGTGTTAGGGTTTTGAGATGGGCAGTGCGATTGAGGAGGGGGGATGTGTGGTGTGATTGAGGGTTTTGGGATTTGATTCAATAGATTTAGGAGGAAATGGATTTTGTTATTTTAAAAAAAAAATTATATATATATAATAAAAACTCTATAAATTAATAATGTTGGACTAAGGATAGTTTTTCGGTAAATTGATCAGTAAATGGCCTTTATAAATACCAAAACTAAAATAAGAAATTTAATACCAATTTTTTCAATTTACCAATCAGCATTTGACATTGAAAACCAATGTTATACCACTCAATTTTTTGGTATTTTCAGTAAATCTTAGTTTTTAGTAATTACGGTTCATTTCGGTTTCGGTATTCCCACATACTTGAAATTTTGGTAAAAATTGAGAGAGAAAAAAATACCTTTAAGCGACGTACATTTTCGGTATTCCGACATACTTGAAATTTTGATAAAAATTAAGAGAAAAAAATACTTTTAAGCAACGTACATTAGTCCTTGCAAGTCTCCTAAGTGAATTTTAAGCCTTGAAATTTTGTTGAAAATTGGGGGCGGGGGGGGGGGGGGGGGGGGGGATTAACTGTAACGCCCCCGGGGTATCAAGAATCTACTCTATCGCATGCAACCTCATCTTTTCCCCCTTTCCCTTGTCATCTACTACACGATCAGATTTTGTACCTGTGGAGGAAAACGTGAACTAAAAAGCCCAATGGAAACAAGAGTGCAAAATGAAACTAATAATTGAACTATTAAAATTGTAAACAAGCCTAATAAATGAGGCTCCAAAGTATAATGGAATTTAACAAAGAAAATAATCACACCTCATTAAACTCATATAAGAATCATAAACAATGTTGGCACTTTGTTAAGGAATACATAAACCATAAAGTTGACACATTTAATTTTTGTTGTGTTGAGGATAAGTAACTGAATATAAATTTCGGATAAACTAGTAACACATACATAATGAATGGTTACTCCGTAAATGCTAATGTGGTTGTCCCCATTCCAGGGGCTCCTTACCCCGTGGCGGTGGCACCTCTTCCTTGCTTCCGTGCACGGTTTCCGGTCTTTTCATCCGAGGGGCTCTCCGTCCCAACTTACAAACCAACCACAAATACAAGAACAAGTACAATATCCATACAATACACAATTTACATTAAATGTGTCTTTAAACCAAGTTTAAGTACCAACACTAAAGGAAATTCCATAAATAATTTTTAAAGTAAACTTATTCAATTATACCAATAATTTATGGGCAAGGTATACTATGATGAATTTACTGTTCATCATCAAAACTTGACTTTAAAACCAATATAACAATCAAACTTGCAAATTCATATATCAAATACCATCATCACAACTTCATAGTTCAATTAATAGCAATTTAAAAAATCATCTCTTCTCTAAAATAGCAAATCTAAGGTTCATATTGATATAACTCAAAATTAACAATCTAAAGTATAAAACATGGAAATTAGAGTAGAGAAGAGAAGTTTACTCATGTTCCCACCTCAAATAAAAGATTGATGAAGAATTGAAGTAGTTGAGTATGAAGAGCTTGAAGGATCCTTGGAGGAATTGAATGATTCAAAGGAGGAGGATGATGAAATCTTGTTGATGATGTTGCTAGCTTGTGATTTCTAGTAGTAGAATGGATTTAGTGGCTTAATTTGTGATGAATCAAGGTTTTAAGATGAGGAAAATAGAGAGAAGTGTTCTGTTTTTCGTGGGTTTGGAGAAGGAAAAATGAGAAGTGTGTAGAAGAGAAGAGTATAAGTGGAAAATAAAAAAAAATCACCAAAATACTCTGTTTTTACGTCACTGTGCCTGACCAGTAGGTTCGGAGCTAATTTTAGGCTAGTAAATGTCCGAACTGGAAAATTTTCAGTAGGAAGAAGTTTTAGCTCTTCGAGTCTTCTTTCTAACGATATAAAGAACGCCAAAATCGAAGTTCTGAGCGAAAAGATATGATCGAAATGGTAACACTGCACAATTGTTTAAAATATTTTTATTTCTCCATAATTTGTAGGCTAAACATGAAGGTATCTAGAATAGGTTAAATGTATCCGAACAAGGACTAAGATGAATAAAATAAAGAGAATTACAATAAAGAGTGTAAAAAGTGGGGACAAATTAACCAAACCCGAACATAATTATCAATAAATATAATCTCAAATCATATCCAACTAATGAAATTTGTATGACAAACATCAAAATAAAATAAACTCATATAAAGGTATAAAATAAGGATGCTCATGCTTAAATGCAAATGCCACGGGTATTACAGTCTCCCCTCCTAAAATGAATTTCGACCCGAAATTCGAAAGGAATCAAATTGAAATGATGATGAATAATGTCTAACGTACCAAATGAGGATATAAACGAAGAATTTATGATTCTAACTCCCATGTTGCTTCCTCCATATTATGATGGAGCCAAAGGACCTTCACTAATGGAATAACTTTGTTACGAAGAATCTTCTCCTTGCGATCTAAAATTTTGACCGGTAGAGTTTTATAAGAAACACTCTCATCGATTTCTAATTCTTCCACCGGTAGAACATGTGACGAATCGGGGATATACTTTTTAAGCATGGAGACATGAAAAACATCGTGTACTCGCTCAAGGGAGGATGGTAGCGCTAATTGATAAGACACATTACCAACACGTCGTATGATCTCGAAAGGACCTATGTAGCGCGGTGCTAGCTTGCCTTTGCTACCAAAACGAATGATTCCTCTATTAGCTTTCACCTTCAAAAACACAAAATCACCCACTTCAAATTGTAGTGGGCGTCTTCGTTTATCAGCGTAGCTCTTTTGACGACTTTGGGCTGTGGTCAACCGTTGCTTGATAACTCGAATCTTTTCAGTTGTCTCTTCCACAAGTTGTGGCCCAATAAGTACTGCTTCTCCAGCTTCAGTCCAACACATAGGTGAGCGACACGGTCTTCCATATAAGGCTTCATACGGTGCCATTCCGATACTTGCTTGAAAACTATTATTGTAAGCAAATTCCGCTAACGATAAATGGTCATCCCAACTGCCTTGAAAATCTAAAACACACGCTCGTAACATATCTTCAAGAATTTGTATAGTTCGCTCCGATTGGCCATCAGTTTGCGGATGAAATGCAGTACTCATCTCAAGTCGGGTGCCAAGTGCACTTTGAAATGCTTTCCAAAATCGTGATGTAAAGCGTGCATCTCTATCAGATACAATGGAAACGGGGACTCCATGAAGGCGTACAATCTCTCGTATGTAGAGTTTAGCAAGCGTCTCGGGAGAGTCGGTATCCTTCATTGGTAAGAAATGGGCTGATTTGGTGAGACGGTCAATAATTACCCAAATAGCATTATGCTTCTTTTGCGTCCTCGGTAGCCCTATAAGGAAATCCATCGTAATATTTTCCCACTTCCACACAGGAATAGGGAGGGGTTGAAGTTCACCGGCAGGTTTTTGATGCTCGATCTTGATTTTTTGACAAGTGAGGCTTTTTGATTATCCATTAGTGGCAATTTATCGTTTCTTTCCCATCCATTGATAAGTGTGTCGGACATCTTTGTACATCTTTGAGCTTCCAGGATGGATGGTGAATTTGGACTTGTGGGCATCATCTAGAATTTCTCGCTTAATGTCTTCATTGTCCTTCGGTACAAGGATTCTTCCTTTATAACGTACACCACCATCAGCACCAATAATGTGATGTTCAACTAATTCTCCACTTTCTAACTTCTTTTTAATTTCAACAATTTCTTCGTCTTCAGATTGACTTTGAATTACTCGGTCTTGAATGAGTGGTCGAATAATATGTTGGCAAGAAAAGCAACATTTTCTCGATGATCAACAACCAAATTAAAGTCTTGTAACACTTGACAAAGTTTCCACTCCCAACACCGTAGAGAGGATACGGACCCTTGGTTCTTTCGGCTAAGCGCATCGGCAACAACATTCGCCTACCCAGGGTGATATTGTAGAGTGAAGTCATAATCTTCAAGAAATTCCATCCATCGACGTTGTCAGAGATTGAGGTCACGTTGGGTGAAGATATACTTCAAGCTCTTATGATCCGTATAAACTTCAAATTGCTCTCCGTATAGGTAGTGTCGCCATAACTTCAAAGCAAAAACTACAGCAGCAAGTTCAAGGTCATGGACTGGATAATTTCTCTCGTGGATTTTTAACTGGCGCAAACCGTAGGCAATAACATGTCCCTCTTGCATAAGAACACAACCTAATCCGGTACGAGAAGCGTCATAACATAGCACATAACCACGGCCTTGTTCAGGTAAAACAAGTACGGGCGCAGACGTTAGTCGACGCTTGAGTTCGTTAAAAGATTCTTCACACTTATCGGTCCAAACATAAGGAACACCTTTTTGGGTAAGCCTCGTGAGTGGTGCAGCAATCTTAGAGAAGTCTTGAACAAAACGTCGATAGTAACCAGCGAGACCAAGAAAACTTCGAATTTCAGTAACATTCTTCGGACGTTGCCAAGAGGATACGGACTGGACTTTAATGGGGTCAACGGATATACCACCACGAGATACCACATGGCTAAGGAATTTGACCTCATCCTTCCAAAAGTCACACTTTCTAAATTTAGCATAAAGATGATGTTCTCGAAGAAGTTGAAGGGCTATACGAAGATGTCGATCATGCTCTTCATCGGTACGGGAATAAATAAGGATATCATCTATAAACACCACAACGAAAAAATCAAGATAGGTCGAAAGACGCGGTGCATAAGATCCATAAATGCTGCAGGTGCATTGGTCAAACAAAAAGGCATCACAAGAAACTCGAAGTGGCCATAACGGGTGTTGAATGCAGTTTTGAGAATATCTTCTTCCCGAACTCTTAGTTGATGGTAGCCCGATCGAAGATCAATTTTTGAGAAGCGGTGAGAACCACGTAGTTGGTCAAAGAGATCATCAATGCAAGGTAAAGGGTATTTATTCTTAATGGTGACTTGGTTAAGCTTGCGGTAATCAACACATAGACGAAGTGAACCATCAGCTTTCTTAGCAAAAAGAACCGATGCTCCCCATGGAGAGGTACTATAACAGATAAAACCTTTGGCAAGAAGGTCATCAAGTTGGGTTTTCAACTCCTGCAGCTCGGCGGGCGCGAGTCGGTAAGGGGAAAAAGAGATAGGTGAGGTATTGGTTTGTAATTCAATGGTGAATTCTATCTCACGGTGAGGGGGTAAACCTGGTAAATCATCGGGAAAAACATCAAGAAAATCACATACGGTGGGTACATCGCTCGGTGACAACTTAGGTGCTTCGACATTAGTGAGACTAGCCAACCAACAAACATAATCTCGTTGTTCCATACACGTAGCAAATGAATAAGGGTGGAATTCAGAATTTCTACCCATAAAGGCAACACGAACACCCCAAGGTAAAGTAACAATAACCATTATGTTATAACAATCGATGACTGCTTGGTACTTCGACAACCAATTCATACCCAAAATAACATCATACAAATCCATATCTAAGATGATAAAGGAATCCTCTATGAAACGCTCACGATCAACAGAAATTACAATGGAGCAACTACGGCTCAATCTAACCGTGCCATTAGTAGGTGTACCGAAAATTAAAGGAAAGTCCAACTCATAAGTAGGCAAGCCCAAACAAGTAATGAATGATGCTGAAATGAATGAATGAGATGCACCCGTATCAAATAATACCCTTGCTCCGGTGTTAAAGACAATAAGGTTACCTTCTGGCAGTCAACTCAGTCGGATTAGATGATTGTGTAATTGAGTAGACACGGCCTGATTGGGTGGTTCCATGGGCAAAAGAGTGAGATTGAGATGGTTCATTAGTGGCGCTGAAATTTTGATAAGCTTGATACGGCGTTGGATTGGAATTAGAACGAGTGAAACTTGGAGAGGGTCCTCGGAAGTTTCCTTGAAAATTTCTACCACCACCACGACCAGCGAATCCACCTCGAACTCGACCACTACTTCCACCTTGATCATTACCACCACCCCGGTTGGATACATGGCTATACGATTCAACCGTCTTTGAGTTTTTAGGACATTCAGCTCGTCTATGGCCATATTCACCGCAAGAGTAACATATAATTGGTCTTGAGTTCAGGTTTCCATCGGTAATCCGTAAAGAGGTATTCAAAGTTTGAGAATTGCTGCTATTTTTCTTGCTTGATTTGGGGATAAAGGTTGAACTTTCGGCTTTTCTTTTGTTGCCCCTCCTCAAAGGTTCGGTTTCACGGTACTCGGCATCCATTCTTAAAGCAGCTTCAACAAGTTCCCTGTAAGTATTAAACTTTTGAGACCCAAGATTGATACGATACATCGGCTGTAACCCATTCTTGAATCTCCTCATCTTCTCTTGTGGGTGGGTATGGAAAGTCTCTTCATAAATGCTTAATTCTTCAAACTTCATCCGGTAGTCTTCAACGGTTCCGGTGCCTTGAATTAGTTGATCTAATTGAGAGAGCTTTTCATTCTTATGGGCTTCCGATACATACTCTTGAAGAAAAGCGGTGGTAAATTGCTCCCACGTACGAACAGCAAAACTTTCTTTTGTGTGTCTCCACCATAAAGCGGCTCGGTTGGTAAGTCGGTTCATGGCAACTTGCACTCGGTATCTATCGGGCACTTCAAGATTAGCAAGGCGCTCGGTGATTTGGTACAACAAAACTATCGGCATCTACAGCCCGGTTTTCCCATCAAAAGTTGGAGGGTGCATTTGCTCTAAAATCTTAATGTATTCAGCGGGGGTAAGCTCTCATCGGTTTCTCGGTTAATAACATCTTGGAAAATGGGTTCATTTTGGGGAATTACAGGTTGATTTTCAGTGTGTTGGACCGCTTGGTTTTGGTTTTGGTTACCCGGTGGGTTACGGTGTGGGCATTAGTGTTTTCATTGTGGTTTTGGCCTTGTGAATTGGTTAAATTTGGGTTAGAAGCAAGTAAAGTTGTAAGACTTGTCATCGCTCTCACTATATTATCCATTTGGTTCATAAAAGCATTTGGGTCAAAAGTTTGTAGGAGTGGGTTTTGTTGCATGGGGGCTTGAACGGGATGACTTTGTGGAGCTTGTACAGTTGGTACCGAAGGTGTAACGATTGATGGTGGCACTTGAGAAGGGGTACTATTCACAGCTCGTTTGGGTCTACCACTACCTCGGGCAACAAAGGTAGGCTTGGCTTTGTCGGGGGATTTTCCTCCTCTCCCTCGGTTACCTTTCGGAGGCATACTTTTTACACGAAGAAAATCAAGAAAACTTAATAATAATAATGTGATTACGGAGGATCGAAATATAATAATTGAGCATAAATAGAAAAGAAGAGAAGACGACACACAATCCCATATCAACACATATTGCGTCCTAATAACGACTTAAACCTTAGGCTCTGATACCAACTTTGTAACGCCCCGAATCCCACACCCCGGGGTAGCGGGGACGCTACGGTATCCACCTATATGGCGGATATAAATTTTGATAATGGACGCATAAAAGATCAACTAAAATTTCTTAAATATAAATCTGAAAATTATGACGCACTTATACGATACAAACAGTAAACCAAATCACAAACCATTATCAAACTCATTAAATATAAATAAAAGTCATATATACATAAAACCATAAGTTCTCCACAAAATATTATTAACTAATATTACATAACCATAACATATAATTAATAAAACTCAAAAGAAACAAACCAAAGTCTTCTACATGAAGACTACACAAGGTCTAGTTGGTATCAAGAATCTACTCTATCGCATGCAACCTCATCTTTTCCCCCTTTCCTTGTCATCTACTACACGATCAAATTTTGTACCTGTGGAGGAAAACGTGAGCTAAAAAGCCCAATGGAAACAAGAGTGCAAAATGAAACTAATAATTGAACTATTAAAATTGTAAACAAGCTTAATAAATGAGGCTCCAAAGTATAATGGAATTTAACAAAGAAAATAATCACACCTCATTAAACTCATATAAGAATCATAAACAATGTTGGCACTTTGTTAAGGAATACATAAATCATAAAGTTGACACATTTAATTTTTGTTGTGTTGAGGATAAGTAACCGAATATAAATTTCGGATAAACTAGTAACACATACATAATGAATGGTTACTCCGTAAATGCTAATGTGGTTGTCCCCATTCGGGGGCTCCTTACCCCGTGGCGGTGGCACCTCTTCCTTGCTTCCGTGCACGGTTTCCGGTCTTTTCATCCGAGGGGCTCTCCGTCCTAACTTACAAACCAACCACAAATACAAGCACAAGTACAATATCCATACAATACACAATTTACATTAAATGTGTCTTTAAACCAAGTTTAAGTACCAACACTAAAGGAAATTCCATAAATAATTTTTAAAGTAAGCTTATTCAATTATACCAATAATTTATGGGCAAGGTATACTATGATGAATTTACTGTTCATCATCAAAACTTGACTTTAAAACCAATATAACAATCAAACTTGCAAATTCATATATCAAATACCATCATCACAACTTCATAGTTCAATTAATAGCAATTTAAAAAATCATCTCTTCTCTAAAATAGCAAATCTAAGGTTCATATTGATATAACTCAAAATTAACAATCTAAAGTATAAAACATGAAAATTAGAGTAGAGAAGAGAAGTTTACTCATGTTCACACCTCAAATAAAAGATTGATGAAGAATTGAAGTAGTTGAGTATGAAGAGCTTGAAGGATCCTTGGAGGAATTGAATGATTCAAAGGAGGAGGATGATGAAATCTTGTTGATGATGTTGCTAGCTTGTGATTTCTAGTAGTAGAATGGATTTAGTGGCTTAATTTGTGATGAATCAAGGTTTTAAGATGAGGGAAATAGAGAGAAGTGCTCTGTTTTTCGTGGGTTTGGAGAAGGAAAAATGAGAAGTGTGTAGAAGAGAAGAGTATAAGTGGAAAATAAAAAAAAATCACCAAAATCCTCTGTTTTTATTAGTCACTGTGCTGACCAGTAGGTTCGGAGCTAATTTTAGGCTAGTAAATGTCCGAACTGAAAATTTTTCAGTAGGAACAAGTTTTAGCTCTTCGAGTCTTCTTTCTACCAATATAAAGAACGCCAAAATCGGAGTTCTGAGCGAAAAGATATGATCGAAATGGTAACACTGCACAATTGTTTAAAATATTTTTATTTCTCCATAATTTGTAGGCTAAACATGAAGGTATCTAGAATAGGTTAAATGTATCCGAACAAGGACTAAGATGAATAAAATAGAGAGAATTACAATAAAGAGTGTAAAAAGTGGGGACACAGTAACCAAACCCGAACATAATTATCAATAAATATAATCTCAAATCATATCCAACTAATGAAATTTGTATGACAAACATCAAAATAAAATAAACTCATATAAAGGTATAAAATAAGGATGCTCATGCTTAAATGCAAATGCCACGGGTATTACAATAACTTTAAGCGACATACATTGGTCATTGTACGTGTCCTAAGTGAATTATTAATTTCCCAAATATTTGAAATTTTGGTAAAAATTGAGGGGGGGAATACCTTTAAGTGGCGTACATTGGTCATTCTACGTCTTCTAAGTGAATTTTAAAATTTTCAAGTATTTGCAATTTTGTTAAAAATTGAGGGAAAGAATAACTTTAAGAGACATACATTGGTCTTTGTACGTGTCCTAAGTGAATTATTAATTTTCCAAATATTTGAAATTTTGGTGAAATTTGAAGAGGAAAATACTTTTAAACCACTTACATTGGCCATGTACGTCTCCTAAGTGAATTTTAAATTTCTCAATATTTGAAATTTTGTTGAAAATTGAGTTGAAAAACCCAATTCATTTCCCATTTTCTGGGAACGTGAAAGCAGTTCAAACGCTCCACTTACTTCTTCACTATCAAGTAGAGGCCAACCGAAAGTCTAAAAGATTATGCTTGTCGGTTTAACCAGGAGAGCCTGTTGATCAACAACCTCAACGAAGGAGTTGTTGTAACACCCTATGTTTTTAATTAATAATTTGCGAGTTTAACTCCATGATTAATTTCACCAAAACCGCATTCGATTTGAACTGATTTTGGTTGAGTTTAATCTCCCAGTCCAGGTAGGCACCAGACCGGTATGGCCATTTGGCAGACCGGTCTACAGATGCAAAATTCTTGAAAACCTTGGCGCTAGACCGGTATGGCCTTTTGGCAGAGCGGTCTGCAGTTTAAAATTTTAGAATTTCTTTGGCGCTGGACTAGTCTCCACTTTTCCCAGACCGGTCCGCAGTGTAAAACTGTAACATCGTTTATATTGCCTTGACCAACTTTAATCCATTTTTAAACCTCTTCCACCTCCATTTCAGTCCATTTTTGACACAAGGTGAGATCTATGCTATTCTAGAGAGAGAGGGTGGTTCTTGGTGTATTAATGGGATTTCATAACGCAAACACAAGCATTTCAAGCAAAAAACTCATATTTTTTGTTCTTCTTCACATTCTCTGCTTGATTTCGGGCTTGCATGTGTGATTTGGGAGATTACTAGAGCTCAACTCAGGCCACTAAACTTTTGTTCTTCTAGTTTTCCAGGTGTGAATTTCCCTTTCATCTTTTAATTTCGAGCATTTCAAGTTGATTGAGTTGAAATTACTAAATTTTCGGTACCAAATTCGTAGTTTTTCTTGCATGTATGTAGTGTAGCCATGGAATTAGCTATTTGAGCTTGGTTATAGATGATATATTGGTTGTATTTGATGAATAAAGGAACTAATTGTCCTGCATGTTGATAACTATGAACTCATTTGAGAATTTGGTACCGAAATAGCTAGAAACATCAAACACATGTCTAACACTTGATATTTCTACTTAAATTAGTGAATTTCCAGAATAATAAACACTTTTAATTCATTTTTAACTTGTTATTAGACATGTACTCATTGCTTGATGGTGATTCTAAATTGTCTAGTTGATGGTGTCAAAATCTAGAAGTAGATAATTAGCCAATCAATAAATTAATATCAATAAATAAAATAAAATAAATGAACACGAGACATTTTTTATTAAGGTAGGTTCCTCCGGTAGCGCTTATGCTAGTCCGGCAGTACGTCCTCCTTTTGTGTGTGCTTTCTTTATATTAGCTCAAAGGCAATTAACTTGAATGATACAAGCAACCAATCTCTCTCTATAATTTCCTTAATTCTATTTTGTAAATATAGAATTAGGATTACAAATATTTCAAGAAAATAAATAAGATATATATGAGAGAAAGTGTATAAGGGTTGTTGGTATTTTTTGGGGTATGAAAAGGGAGAGTATAAGACCCTCCTATTTTGGCTTTATATCTCTTGAAAGAGAAAGAAGGATTTTGGAAGAGAAGGATGGTGTTGGATGAGAAGAATGTTCTGTTTTTGTTGTGTGTTGAATGAATGAATGTTGGGAGGTATTTATAGGTAAATGGAGAATGGCAAAAATGTAAATTTTTTGTGGAGGATAATTATTTAAAGGAAATTGGATAATTATTTAAAGGAAATTGGATAATTATTTAAGGAAAGTGTGGAATATAATGGAGTGGGATAATTATTTAAAGGAAATTAAATAATTATCTAAAGGAAAGTGTATAATATAATGGAGTGGGATAATTATTTAAAGGAAATTAAATAATTATCTAAAGGAAAGTGCGGATTATAATGGAGTCGGATAATTATTTAAAGGAAATTAAATAATTATCTAAAGGAAAGTGTGGAATATAATGGAGTGGGATAATTATTTAAAAGAAATTAAATAATTATCTAAAGGAAAGTGTGGAATATAATGGAGTGGGATAATTATTTAAAGGAATTTAAATAATTATCTAAAGGAAAGTATGGAATATAATGGAGTGGGATAATTATTTAAAGGAAATTAAATAATTATCTAAAGGAATAAAAAAGAAAGTGGAGAATATTATTTTTGTAGGCCAATGGTAAAATTAATTTTTACTTTTGTAGGCCAATGGTAAATTTATATTTACCCCATCAATTGCCCCTATCCTTATCATTTAGCTCGGATGAGCTGATTGGTGAGGATATTCTTTAATCCGGGAGCTTAGTACTAGCTTTGAGCTCTGATGTTCGAGATGTCTTTGACCCGAATCCTTGACCATAAGTTTGTTGAGCTCAGAACATTAATGTGTAAAGCTAGCTAGACTTTGATCATTAGTCTTAGAGTTTCAGAACATTATTGTGAAAGGCTGGCTAGACGTTGATCTCGAGTCTTAGTTCAAGGACGTTAGATCTCGGATGCTAGTCATTGAGCTCAGAACATCAATGTGTAGAGCTTTTAGAGCTTCAGAACATCATTGTGTAAGGCTGGCTAGACGTTGATCTTGAGTCGTAGTCCAAGGAAGCTAGATCTCGGATGCTAGTCTTTGAGCTCGAAACATCAATGTGTAGAACTCGTTAGACATTGGATGCAAGTCGTAGAGCTTGGAACATTAATAAGTTTGAGTAGAGTCTTGCCCCCTTCTGATTTAGGCAAATTCTGACAATCTTCTCATTCGTTACCAGGCCTCTTAAGCTAGTAAACTGTCATCTTTGTGAGGAGTTTTTACATAATGTAATTTACAGGGAATAAAGTGGCACACAAAATATTTCTTATACATTTCTACAAAAGAGCAAGTATTACAAAGATATAACCTGTCTTAATTCAAGGATAGTATCTCTTGAGGTGCTCTATGTTCCACGGTCGCATGAGCTCCATGCCATCCGCGGTCCTCAAATAGTAGGTGCCAGGTCGGCTGACCTTGGTGACCACATAGGGACCTTCCCACTTAGTAGCGAGTTTACCATGTTCAGAAATCTTTGTTTCTAAGGTGACTTTCCGAAGTACTAAGTCACCAACATTCAGACACATGTGCTTGACCTTTTTGTTGTAACTCTTGATCATACTTCTTTTATATGCTTCTTCTTTGATTCGAGCTTGCTCTCTTTCTCTTCGAGAAAATCTAAGTTAGCCAGTAGGTTTTCATCATTACGAGTTGGGTCATGATAGTTGACTCTATAAGTTGGTACTCCTATCTCCACTGGAATGACAGCTTATGTTCCGTAGGTCAGGGAGAAAGGAGTTTCACCAGTTGGGGCCCTAATGGTGGTCCTGTAGGCCCATAGTACTGATGGGAGCTCTTCAGACCAGTTTCCTTTGGCATCATCAAGTCTTTTTTTTAATGAGTTCAGTAGAGTTATGTTGGTGACTTCCGCTTGGCCATTGGCTTGAGGGTGGATAGGTGAGCTGTAATGGTTCTCGATTCCATGCCCTTCGCAGAAATCTCTGAAGAGGTTACAGTCAAACTGCTTTCCGTTATCAGTGATCAGGATTTTTGGGAGACCAAAATGACAAATGATGTTTCTCCACACGAAATTCTGAATTTTCATGGTGGTGATCGTTGTCAGTGCTTCAGCCTCAACCCATTTGGTGAAATAATCGATGGCCACAACTGCAAACTTAATGTATCCTTTGCCCAAAGGAAAAGGCCCTACTATATCCATACCCCATTGAGAGAAAGGCCAGGGGCCGCTGACGGGGGTCATAAGTTCTCCTGGGAGATGCTGAATGTTGGCGAATCGCTGGCACTTGTCACATTTCTTTACCATTTCCTTTGCATCTTGTAGGATAGTGGGCCAGAAATAGCCTTGTCTGCCAACCTTGAGTGCTAGTGAGCGAGTTGCTGGATGTCCTCCACATAGACCCTCATGAATCTCTAGCAGGGTTGCTTGGGCTTGGTGTGGGTGTAGGCAGAGCAAAAAAGGGAGGATGTATCCCCTTTTGTACAGCGTTGTTTCGATGACCACATATCTGTTTGATATATATTTTATTCTTTTGGCCATCTTTTCATCTTCGGGGAGGGTTCCGTCAGTGAGATAGTTCAAAATTGGATCAATCCAGCATTTGCAGACCTGTACTGGAGCCGTATCCAACTCCAATGGTTCATCTATGGCTTTTCTTTCCAGATACTCAACGTGAACCCTTTTGGTAAGTCCGAAGTCGTGGCTAACTTGGCCAGGTGGTCTGCCTTATTATTCTGAGCTCGTGGGACCTTAATAAAAATTATTAGAGTACTTTTGAGCTGCCATTTTAACCTTCGTCAAGTAAGTGGCCAGACGTTCTTCTTTTGTCATATTGTGCCCAAGTATTTGACCGACTGCTACCGCGGAGTTATTATAGACTACCATCTGCTTTGCTCCCAGATCACCAGCTATTCTCAGGCCCGAAATGATGGCTTCGTACTCAGCCTCATTGTTGGAGGCCTTAAATAGGAATTTCAATGCTATCTCCAGGGTGTTGGCATCAGGAGTGATTAGCAATAAACCAGCTCCAGAACCTTGTAAATTGGAAGCTCCATCAATGTGCAAGACCCATATGGGTACTCCTGGCAACAAGGCAACAAGTTTATTGAGGTGGTAGGAGTTGGAAGTGTTTGGTCTGGGAGCGGCAGTAGCTCTGGTGGCTCACTAACCTCTTCTTCTGTGTAGGTGAACTCGGCTATGAAGTCCGCCACTGCCTGGCCCTTGATCGAAGTTCGAGGCCGGTAGTTAATCACGAACTACCCGAGTTCCACGGCCCAGATGGCCAAACGACCTGATTGTTCTAGCTTGTCGAGAATTTTTCGCAGTGGCTAATCTGTGAGCACATCTATGGTGTGGGCCTGAAAGTAGGGTCTTAGCTTTTGAGATGTGATAAGTAGGGCATAGGCTAACTTCTCCAACCTTGGGTAGTTTAGTTCGGCAGCATGCAGAGCTCTACTCGTGTAATACACTGGTAGTTGAGCTCCTTCATCATTCCTCATCAATACTGAACTAACTGTTGTTCGTGATACTGCCAAGTATAGACTCAGAACCTCTTATTTTTTTTGTGAGCTAAGTAGGGGAGGAGTTCCGAGGTATTGTTTGAGCTGCTGAAAAGCCAACTCGCATTCTTCAGTCCACTCGAAAGCTTTCTTTAGAGTTTTGAAAAAGGGGTGGCACTTGTCGGTTGCTCTGGAGATGAACCTGTTGAGAGCTGCCACTCTTCCTGCTAAACTCTGGACTTCTTTCGGTTTGGATGAAGATCTCATGTCAATAAGGGCTTTTATCTTCTCTAGATTAGCTTCAATTCCCCTTTGAGTGACCATAAAGCCCAAGAATTTCCCCCTTTAACTCCAAAAGCGCATTTGGCTGGGTTGAGGGACATGCCATTATGCCTGAATATTGCAAAGGCTTCATTGAGGTCGGCCACATGGTTTGAGGCTTTGAGGCTCTTAACCAACATGTCATCAACATAAACCTCCATGTTTCTGCCTATTTGATCTTTAAATAGTGCGTTCATCACCCTTTGATAGGTAGCTCCCGCATTTCTCAGACCAAACGACATAGCTTTGAAATAGTACGTGCCTTTGTTTATGATAAAGGAGGTCTTCTCTTCATCTTCTGGAGCCATTCTGACCTGATTGTAGCCGGAGTATGCATCCATAAAGCTCAACATTTCGTGGCCCGTAGTTGCGTCCACAAGTTGGTCGATCTTTGGGAGTGGAAAACTATCTTTCGGACAGGCTTTATTAAGGTCTTTGAAATCTACGCACATTCTCTACTTTCCATTGTGCTTCTTCACGAGCACTATGTTGGACAGCCACTTCGGATAGTGGACCTCTCGAATAAAACCAGCTCGGAGGAGCTTCTGAACCTCTTCTTTGGCGACTAAATTTCTTTCTGCTGCAAAATTTCTTTTCTTCTGCCTCACGGGTTTGAAAGTGGGGTCGGCATTGAGCCTGTGTACCATGACCTCTGGATTCAACCCCTTTATATCGTCGTGGGACCATGCAAAGATACCAGCGTTAACCCGTAAGCATTGGCAAAGTTCTTCTCTAACTTTTGCGCAGAGTTGATCACTGATCTTTAGGGTTCGATCGGGCTGTGAGGGGTCCAGAACTAAATCTTCGAAGTCTTCCACTGGTTCACCACGGAACTCTTTTTCTTCATCTCTGGGATCTAAGGTGTCGATCTCCCACATCTTTGTGTCGCTAAGCTTTTTGGTCCCTATCAATTCTTTCTCGGCAGTGACTTCGACCTCAACTACCGTGATGTCTATAGTTTTGACTTCTTTTAGTGTCCCGAACTGACAGTTACGAGCTTCAACCTGATTTTCTCTGACCTCCCCAACTCCGTGGGGGGTAAGGAATCTCATGGTTAGGCTACAAGTTGAAATGGCAGCCCTGATCTCATTAAGCGTTCCCCTGCTGAGAATGGCATTATAATGGGCGGCTCTATCTAGTATCAAGAATTCGACGACTGTGGTGATTTGCTTTGGAGTTGTTCCCAGGGTTACAGTGAGCTTAATTGTTCCCAAAGACTTAATATTTTCTCCCGAAAAACCAACCAGGGTGACCGAGGAAGGGGTTAGGTGCTCCGTAGTGAGACCCATGGCCTTAAAGGCGTTGTAATACATGAGGTTGGAAGTGGCTCCTGTGTCAATGAGTATTCTATGAACATTGTGATTACCCACCATCGCTGTTATTACCAGAGGGTCATCGTGGGGGAGCTCTACCCAGCTCATATCTTCGTCAGTGAATACGATCTCTTTCACATCGTACTTCACTATTTTGGTAGGTCTGAAACTGAAGCATTCTGCTTTCGAGCTAGAGGATTTGGCTTGTCTGATGTAAGCCTTTCTGGACCTATTACTATTCCCAGAGTAGGAAGAGCCCCCCTCAATCATGAAGATCTCATTTTCTGGTACATTCCCTTGGGCTTCTAGGGGAGCCCCATTCTTTCTATCTTCATATTGCTTGAGTTTTCCTCTTTGAATGAGCTTCTCAATCTCTTCCTTCAGGTTCCAGCAATCATCCGTTTCATGACCGTGGTCCTTATGGTACCGGCAATACTTGGTCATATCCCGTCTCTTTTTAAATGTATTCATCTTCCGAGCCTCTGGGATTTGCCCTGGATTTAATTGGGCATATACCTCGCCTAAAGGGGCTGTCAAGGGGGCAAACTGTTGGCGTGCCTTGCCTTCTTTTAGCTCAGGCTTGTCTGATTCTTTCTTACCTTTTTTACCCTTTATTTCTTGACCACGGGGTGGGGTATCCCCTCTTTGGCGCTTGGAGGAGGATAAAAGGGTTGACAGGTTCCTTCCTTACAGAGTTTCTTCCACGCCGATCTGCTTGTTGACCTCATCCAAGAGCTCGGACATGGTCTTTGGGGCCATTCTTGCCAGAGTCATAAGGCAGTATGGGGAGGTTACTCCCTCCATAAAAGCTGCCACAGCCACTCCTTCATTTAAGTCAGTGACCATGAGACTTTCTTGGTTAAAACGACGAGCATATTCCTTTAAACTTTCGGTAGACCCCTGCTTTATGGTGAAGAGGTGAGTAGAGGTTTTAGACTGCCGTTTGGTCCCCATGAAATGTGAAATGAACTTGGTACTGAGCTCCTGTGAGTTTGAGATCGACCCCCGTGGAAGGCTGTTGCACCATGTTCGGGCAGCCCCCTTAAGAGTGGTAATGAAGGCTCTGCATATTATGCCGTCTAGGACATTCTGGAGCCCCATCATGTTTTCGTATTGTTGCCAATGATCCACAGGGTCAGTGGTTCCATCGTAGCATTCCAGCGTCGGAAGTCTAAATTCTTTGGGAACCAAGCAATTTTGAATGTGATTCGCAAAAAGGGATTTAGAGTCCCTAACCAGAGTTGCTGTTGAGTTCCCTGTCAAATGACCCACGGTCTTCATCATTTTCGCCATTTGGGCATCCATCCTTGACATCAGTCTTTTCTCGACTTCTTTAACCGACTCTTTACGAGAGATCCTATCAAAAATGGATCCCCTTTGTTTAACTTCCACATCTCGTCCTGGTATCTAAGCTGACGGGAGGGGAGGTAGGCTTACGCTTGGGCTTCGATGTCGCGAAATTTTGTCTGAGCGCCTCTCACGAATCACGTTAATCCGTGGGTCCCTTACTGGTGGGGGAGAAGGCGAGGCGGAAGCTTCTTTATAAGAGGTCTCCCTAGTAGAGTTGGAGTGGTGGGATTCAAGTTCGGTAGTTCTGCTGCAGCTCGCCCCAAATCTTCTGTCACGGTCTCCGAGTGTTTCTCTGGCTGGGACTCGTGGGAGGATTGGGTGAACATTAGCAGATGCGGAGACTGAAAATGAACTGCTTCTTGAGCTGGCTCGGGGACTCTTTCTTTGGGCTAAGAGTCTGTCAATTCGGACTTGAAGAGCAGCTTATTGCTCTTGTAGGGCCAGTATGGGGTCTGGCTGAGTTCGTCTAGAAGACATGATAAATTTTGGATGCTTTTGTACCTTTATGAGAGGTGTGTGACTTTGAGAAACTGTCTTTCCCACAGACGGCGCCAACTGATGGTGTCAAAATCTAGAAGTAAATAATTAACTAATCAATAAGTGAATATCAGTGAATAAAAAAATAAATACGATACAATAATGAACACATGACATTTTTTTTAAGGTAGGTTCCCCCCGGTAGCGCTTATGCTATTCCAGTGGTACATCCTCCTTTTGTGTGTGCTTGCTTTGTATTAGCTCAAAGGCGATCAATTTGGATGATAATACAAGCTACTAACTTCTCTCTCTATAATTTCCTTAATTCTATTTATAAGTATAGAATTAGGATTACAAATATTTCAACTGAATAAATAATAAACTGTGTAAGGGAGAGAGTGTATAAGGGTTGTTGGTATTTTTCGGGGTATGAAAATAGAGAGTATATGACCTTTCTATTTTTTTAATTGGCTTGTATTTATACTGCCAATGGCTTTATATCTCTTGAATGAGATGGATGGATCTTGGATGAGAAGAATGGTGTTGGATGAGAAGAATTATGTTTTTTGGTGTGGTTTGAATGAATGAATGAAGGGGGTATTTATACGTAAAATCTAGAATGGTAAAAAAGTAAATTTGATGAAGATGAGGGGCAAAAAGATAATTTTACAAAGGTGAGTGGATGTAAGTGGAATTTGAGTGAAAGTTAATGAAGGTGAGTGGAAGTTAGTGGAGTTGAGTGTAATTTTAGTGGAGATAAAAATAAGATTTTACCAGGGATAAAAATAAAATTTTACCGAAAGTAAAATATTGAATTACTTTATAGGCCAATGATAAAATTAGTATTTAACCCTATCAATAACTATTGAAGAGCAAATAGTTTTATATAATTTTTTATATATAAAACTCACTTGTTATATAAAATTTGCGCAATAATTTTACATGGCTATTGAAAATATCGTAAGAGTTGTTGTTCACGCTTGTCAGCTGTCACATTTTGATTGGTGGATATCATTTCAAAAGTTGCCGGGCTCCTGTACGCTTTGGGTCAATCGTGTTTAATGCACAATTATGGCTTGGTTTGTTCCCAAGGCAAATAACCGCTGTCCGAAGCAGTATAAGGGTTTAAAAATCCCTTACTCTTTCCATTCTCATATTTACTTTCGTCAAGGTTCTTTATTTTCACTAGCAAGATCACCTTCGATCTTTACCTGATTCCTTTCATCTTCCTTGATTCCTCAGTGATTTTGTTGTTTACCTAGTGTTCCCTACTCAAATCTTCAAACCCTAAAGCTCAAATTCTGCATTTACAAGTAATTAAGTTTCCAAAACTTTTCTTCAAAAACCAAATATTCTACCCCTTGTGATGTGATGCGTGGGTGATTAAACCTAGAAAAGATAAAAAAAAGAAAAAAATATCTATTAAAAGAATTGTCAAATGTCATATTTAATAGTTCTTTTAAAATTTTATTGCCAATTAAGGGTGAATTGAAAAAATAAAATATAAAATAAATTATGGAATATAAATGTATAGCACGAAGCCTAAGTTATCATCAAAATTTGAAAAATGAGAACTTTCATTGAACGTTATTATGCATATATAATATATGAAACCAAATTGAGTTAGAAAAAAAAAAGTTTGATACCAAAGAAACATTATCTATGCATATATGCGTGTGCATGAAAACTCTAGTTTTGATCAAATTTGAAAGTCCTAAATGAATCATCTTATGCCTCGTTCGATTCGGGTATTAAAAAGTGGGATGAAATTATTAATATCACTTTTTTTATAATACCTTGTTTGGTTTACACAAATGTGCTGGGATTATTAATACTGAGACTAACTTAGAGCCGGTTCTGACCATTTGTAGAACTCAAAAGGTTACCTTCTTATAAGTTGATAAATTATTTTTTTTATATATATTAGAAAATTAATTTTATTTCAATGATAAGAATTTACATGTCATAAAAAATATATTACAATTGCAAAAAATCTTGCAAAATACCTTACAATTAAATATCAAGTTATCTCTTATTATTTTAAAATCAATATAAATGAAAGAAAAAAAAAATATTGGTACCCCTCTAATTTTATCTAGTAACATGAAAAGATTGAGATTGAATATGAGAAGAAAGATCGGATAAGAGTTAAAGAACTGTGCTCTTAATTACATGCAATTAAAACTTTGGAAGCCTAAATTTTTTCTCATAAAGTTTTGTTATTAATTAAAACTTTTATTTATATATATATAAACAAATATTTGTGCCCCCTACTACAACAACAACAACTACTACTACTATTATTATTATTATTATGATGATGATGATAATGATGATGATGATGATGATGATGATATTATTTTTTTGTTATTCAAAAATATAATCACGTATACGAGTTACAGAACCAAACATGGTATTAACATCATCATAGGATATCTCAGTATTAATACTGCATGAATCAAACATGGTATTGGTATTAAATTAATACCATGATTAATAGTCCAGTACTATTAATACTGATATTATTAATTCCACTGACCCTAATACCTGAATCAAACGAAGTCTTATTGTATACTAATAAAATTTAAACAACAATTCCTTTCACCATAATAATAATAATAATAATAATAATAATAATAATAATAATAATAATAATAATACACAACTAACGATTTAAGAAAATGTGATAATATATAATTAATGATAGACCGACTTTGATTTTTGTATTTCGTAATGGAACACTAACATTAACCTAATCAAGCATCTTCAACCCAAAACACCATGTAATTACATAGAATTAGTTACTACGTAATTCCATTTGACGGCAGAAACTCCCCGCCTCTTCAATCATATCTCGTCCTCTTTGTAATTCCACTGTTATCTCTTTTTTTTGTAATTGGATGGTTGATGCATGATTTCGATCTTCTCTCTTATTCCTTTAACCATATCGACTGTTGACCTAAAAAAAACACGTTAACAATTTAGGAAAGGTAGTAAAAATTGGAAAATCAAAGATGCATGATGATCATCTCGTTTACTAGCAAAAAGAACACGGTAGTTAGCAAGCTGAAATTTAGTTTGTAACATTAAAATCCAAAAGATGAAGTAGATGAAGTTATGGAAATTTAAAGGTATATGTTTCCTCATTTAAAATGTTACATTTTCAATTTTATCGGATACAAATCCAAACAGTTTGATCGACTTTCTCTTTTATATTTCGTTTTGCATGAATCTAAGTTGATTTTAGTCTATAGTTCTTTTTTTTTAATTACACAAAAAAATATTTAAAATATATTTACTCAACCTACAAGTATTCATATTAGCGGTTGAGATATTTTTTTGGTCGTTGTTAACTAAATTCGCTCTCAATTTTTCTTTTAACTTAAAATTCTATTATTTATGAAGTAATTAAGGTGTGTATTATTTATTTATTTTTGCAAATTTTTTGATATCTCATAAATTTGTACAAAACTTATACATGGAATGACGTTTTAACGACGATAGATTCTTTTCTGCGAAAACAACGAAGAACGTACATTCGTTACAAAGAGTTGGTCTTTTTTAGTTATTTGAAAATGGGACGTGGGAGAAACTAGAAAGGTTCCATTAAGGCACTCAAAGGGTTGGCCCTGCATTCTAGTCATGCAACTGAATGTATGAACCACTCCATTTGAAAGCCCATTTGCTCCGATCCAGTCAAGCGAAATGAATGTCAGACTTAGGTGGCGTTTGATAAAACATCTGAAAACTGAAACTGAAAACTGAAAACTGAAACTGAAAAAATTGTTTGTTTACTTCTGAAAACTATATCTGAAAAAATGTTGTTTGTTTGAATATAACACATCTGAAAACTGAATTTTTTTTAATATGACAATTTTGCCCTTATTAGTCTATTTAGATTACATGATTAAAACTTTAATGAGGGTGAAATAGGAATTTTGTAATGAGATGTTTTAAGTTTTCAGATTTAAGTGGCAAATTTGCCACTTAATTTTTTGGATGCAAATTTTCAGATTTAAGTGGTGAATCACTTGATTTTTTTATCAAACAAACAACTTTGATACCACTTAAATCTAAAAACTTTAAGTTTTCAGATTTAAGTGGTTGAAACAAACACCACCTTAGCTTCCTACCGTTGGGTATCGATTAGGTAAAATCTGTTTTTAGCGTATATATCTTTTCTTACAAAATGAATACATATTTTAAATTAAGGGTCATGCGGAATTTGGGGTTTTAAGTTTATTCAGTTTGGGGTCTAAAATGGCCAGATCAGTTAGTCAGGGCTAGGAATTAAATCTGCTAGTCAACATAATGTTTGAGACAAAACCCTAAAAATGTAATAATTCAAAAGTGATATTTAAGACCAAATTGGAGTGCCAAAGAAATCATTTCAGGTGGTAATAATCAATAACCATACCCTTTATTTATTTATTTGTTTGTATTTTTATTAACTAATTATCAAGCTACTAAAATAAGTTATCATATTAAACAATTTCAAAGATGTTATCACATGGAATGGAAACAAATTCCGTGGCCGTAATGCTGAGAGAACGAGAATTTGGGTTAGGCCGGGTTTTATATTACTTACAGAGAAGGGGGAATGAAGGGTATTTTAAGGTTTTTTTGGTCAAACATGGCCAACTGACTGTCCATTCACAAATAGGTACTAAGGTCTAATTAAATAAAACTTTGGGTACGAAATTTCAATTAAAGAGGAAAGTTTGGGTCCGAAAAACCAAATTAACCCCCCGGGCAAAAAAAAAAAAACATAAACATATGTAAGCTTTACACTAGAAAAAAGTCCGTACAAAGGACCAAGGCTGATTTCCTAAAATTAAAAAGCTTTCTTTTTGTTTATATAATTTCACGCCTTGGCGGATACGCAAACAAACGGTCTAAAGCAAAATTACACTATTGTACCCTAAACTAATTGTAGATTTTAATTTGCACCCTTAATATCTTTTAAGACACTCTACACACTTACATTCATGTTTTCGTAATCAAATTCAAGAAGCCATTTATGGAGAAATTTCTAATCGGTGTCTAATATAAGCAAATAGCAATGGACCTTTTCCAAGGGTCATTTTGTAAGAAACAAATGAATAATTAGAGAACTAAAAATATCCCAATTTCAAAGAAAATAGATTGAATTACACTCACACACTTGCGTCGCAGTCAATTTGAAAGTTAACGGTTTTTTCTTTCTATCTACAAGGGTTGGTCAAGTGGTTAATGATCAGCGTTTTACATTCGGGATGGCAAAAAAAAAATGCTAGTTTGGGTCCTTACAAATTTTTTACTCAAACTGGAGATCTCAAGTAAAGGTCGAGGATCTATTAGCTAAAGGATGGTTGGTCCGTACATATTTAAGAGGTTTTAATTTTGGTTGATTGATTTAAAAATTTAGATTTTAACACTTACTTTGCCTCTTAAAAAACAATAGGTAGGCTTAAGATCTAAAATCTTAATTTTTAAAGAGGTAAAATACCTCTTTTTCTCTTATCCTTTTAAATATAGTCATTTTTATAAAATAAGTTGATAAGAGCATATTTGTCCAAATAACATTTATTTTGCATTCAGATGTGATATGTTAAAACAAACAACACATTCAAATAAGACATTCAGAAACAAAACAAGCATATTTTTTATATTCAATTCGGGTTTTAAAATTAGTATCCAGTCTTCAAATTCAAGATTGAGATTTAGGAAAACAAGTTCAGGTCCAACTCTCAATTCTGTGCCATTTTTAATAAATTTGAGTGGTTATTGGGTTCACTTGCTTGACAAGAAATAATAATAAATTATTTATGGGTTTGCCTTAACAAATTTGGATCACCCATATGACTCGTTAATTTTTTATTCCTTTTAATAAAATTGTTGTTTATTAAATCAAGACAAAATTTGTATCTACTTTAGGATCTGTAAATATTTATCGATACTTTTTTAGTAATTTTATTTTTTCATTAATCTTATTCTAGAGGGAAAAAAAAAACTAGAGAATTATTTTAATATTTTTTTTTGTAAAAGTATCTCCTAAATTGGTAGTATCACGTCTTGCCGTGTTACTCGATAATAATTCAAGTTATATACGAATTCCAAAGTATTGCCCAATAACTTATCGGGTCGTATTTCGGTGAATGCAAAAATTACCCGCATTCGTTAAAATCCAACACGAAATCAATACTAACCGATGCGCTGACAGGTTTACTTACGCATATTTATCTTACATTGAACACGTCAATTAAATCATTATTATTTTTATTTTTATCATTATTATTATTGCTTTTGTTGTTTCAAAAAAATATAAAAAATTTGTTTGAGAATCACCACAGGGACTCGAAAGCCGACGAGAAGAAGAGGAATAACCTGACACCCCAAATCAAAAATATGGATGGTTTTTGTTGACAGGGATTGGAGGTCTAGGATAGGAATCTGACCCTAATCCGTCCCGTTACCGTCCCTATTCTACACGTGATTAATTTTTCCGGGAATGTTAAGAGCGAAAAAGGAGGGAAAAAATTGAGATGTTGTTTGTTTGCCAAAATTGCTGGCATATTGGATTTAATTGTAACGAATTGAATATATAGGGTGGAAATTGTCTTAGAATAATAGTATAGGGGGCAAATTACAATTTTGATTTAGTTTAGGGTATAAATTAGTCAAATGGCAAAAAAAAAGCTGATATTTGGACAGAGAAGCAACATTTAAAACCAGAGAGAGAGAGAGAGAGAGAGAGCAAGCTAAACGAATCACATTACAGTCTTTTCTAGCAGAGAGAGAGGGAGAGCAGAGCAAACAAAACCCTAAAAAGCTCAGTGGACTTGAACGGAAAGAGCTTCCTCTCACAGTTGCCGCCGGCAACCCAAATGGGTATTGTTCAAGGTTGTTTTCATTTCTTTGCATTTGAAAATGAGATTGTGTACGTACACATTGTATATTTCATAAATCTTGGGTTACTTTACAGATTTTGGTGCACACTTTTTTGTTATTTCTTCATATTTTTTTGTTGTGTTATATGTTGGTCGTTGGTTGGAATGCAGAACCGTGGCCGTTGGGTAGGCTTCAGAGTATGGGATTTTCTGACAGAGTATTCCCGCAGCGGACCGGCATGCCAAATTGTGCCTACTACATGCGAACCGGATGCTGTGGATATGGTCGCGAGTGTGTTTATAATCACCCATTGGATCGCAACTCAGTAAGCCCTTGATAATACCCTTCTCCTTCTTTCTTTTTTCCTTTCATTTTTATTTGTCAATTTGAGAAGCATTTGAGTTCATTAATAAGGATTTTCATTTTCTGTTGGGCGTCGGCTTATTTTGGAAAATTAACCTTATTATCTAGAAAAACAAAAATGGTTGATGCTTTAGAGAGAGAAATAGGGGCAAAGGAATATGGGGTATTATTAATGGCATGGTGTGTTCAGTACGAAAGGTTTGAGCTGAAATTGGAGTTTGGATGAAAAATTGCCAAAACCAAAGAAAAATGAGAGAGAAGATGATGTCTCTATGTATACAGAGAGGAGAATGAATGGTTCGTGTTTTGGTTCATCTGCTTTGGATGAATCTCCATTTTGAATGGTGACATGCTTTAGACTTTGGAGAGAAACATATGAAGATAGAAATAGGAGAATGGCTTTCTTTGGTTCATATCATAGTTGTCAAATCGTGAATCGTATCGCGAATCGAAAACCTAGGAATCGCATATCGCGAATCGTATCGAGAATCGTATCGTAAGATTCAGTGCAAAACTTTTAGAAAAGACTTAAATAACTAATTAATGTATATAAAACTCTATTGAGTAAATATCAAACATAACTAGAAAATAAAACTCTATTGGCATGCATCTCTGTCAATCTGTGACTGGAATCTTAGAATGGTGATTGAATTCTGGACTGGAATGGAATGAAAGATAAGATAGGAAGAAAGGTGAAGAGAAAAGAGGAAGAAGATGAAACTAACCAGAGGAGTAGAGGACCCACTGGCCACTGTGCTATACGGATATTATATACCTGAAGTTCTGATTGTTTGTGGCGTGAAGAGATGAAAAAGCTCTGTCTTTTTGATCATCGACTGAAGGGTGGAACGAGGGTTTGGCTTCTTGATCGTCGACTGAGGAGTGAGGAGGGTTTTTGATGATCGGTTTTGGCTTTTGGGAAGTCGTTTGGTTTCCAATATAAGCTACGTTAAAAGTTTACGTGGAAAAGTAAAAAAAAAAAAAGGTTTAAAAAGGCTTTATTTGTCAACGGATCCAATATACCCGACCCACACCCTATATTTTGTGAATCGTTTATGAATCTCGATTCTACCGATTCACCGATTCGATTCACCGAACCAACCGATTCTAACCGATTCATGAGCAATTTCGATTCAGTCCACGATTCTATATCTATTTCATCATGAATCGAACCGAATCGTACGATTCGAATCGTGAATCGGACGATTCTAACAACTATGGTTCATATGCTTTAGATTTTAGAAACGGAGGGGAGAGGGTTATAGGTTCTTTGGTGTATTTCAGAGGGATCTTGTGGTATGGTCAGTATTAATTTGCTCTGGAGTACATCAGTACATGTGCAATATTATATCTCGTATTATGTACAGTTTTTAAAACATTTTAGTAACATATGTGATTGTAATTGATCTAATGGTGTTTTTTAATGTATGAGGTCATGGGTTTGAAACCTTTGTAATTTATTTATTTTCGGAGCATACAGGGTATTTTGGTAATTCAATTGAAACACTTAGGAGCACATAAGAGTATTTCGGGAATTCAATTGAGATGAAAAAAATTTCTCACGCTTAATTTGAGGTTCCAATCTTACCCCTTCGACTTTCAAGTTTATAAAAAAAAATGATATTTAAGTGTAAGCAATATAGAATTCAAACACTTCTCAGTGTGATACAAACAATGAAGACTCAGTTTATTGGGCTATGCATAATTCTGGAAAGTACACTAGTGCTTCCGCTAAGGGAACATGGGAGTACCGGCAATTGGTGGAAATTGATTTGGTTTAAGGGTCAAGAGCCCAAACAAGCTTTCATATTGTGGATGGTGTGTAGAATGAAACTAATAACTAAAGCTCAACTGAAGTCATGGGGCTGTATTAATAGTGATATTTGCATTCTTTGTGAAGTTGATAGTGGAGATGAGCATCCTCTGTTCTTTCAGTGCTCTACTCTTTTTCTAGAAGAGTATGTAAAGAAGTGGAATAGGTTTTAAGAGAAGTTTCAGTACGAGAGAGAAGAAGCTATCGGATCTTGGGTATCACAGTGTTATACAAAATCTCGATCTCAAGGTAGTAGCTGGGTGGGCCAGGAGCTACAGTCAACCGGGTCCAAATTCCAGCTATTATTCACCTATTGCCCGGATTGAAACTTCGTCCTCTGTGGCTGTAGGTGATTTTATCTACAAATTGAACGACACACAACTCTCCGCACTTAACTTAGCCTACAAAAGACCATTGTTTAAGACAGTACATGGGCTGGAGGAGGTGCTGCCTACCATTTATAAGGGAAAGCTAGGTATTGTATGGGGTGCACGCGACCTCCATGTAAAAGACCCTTTCACCGACCCTAACGTGCATATTACTTGTTTAAAGTTTTGGGTTGATGTTTGCAACCAGATGAATCAATTCCGTGCTGTTGTTGATTGATGCAAACACTATGCCGCTCATGGTTTAGATCTCTACGACTCCGTGGCATTTTAATCTGGCTCGGTACTCGTAGCTTTATTTATTAGCTTACTACTTTGTCAATCTTTAGTGTTTAATTAGTGGATTAGCTTGTGCTTACTGAATCTACATTGCATTGACTAGTATTTTTATTTAATTGTTGCCTTTGTGCTCGTGCTCGTGCTTTTTTAGAGAGATGACTTTGATTTAGGGAATTTTGCTATTTAGTCAGCACACAAATAATAATTAGCAGTTCATATATTATCCCAACTACGTTCTTTTTGCTTTTTTTTTTTTTTTTCTTATATTGAAAACATGTTTTGGTGACTTTATAGCTTATTTTATGTAAGGTCCCAAGTTTTAACATTTTGCCTGGCCCCACAAGAACCTCCGGACCAGCGCCTGGTTGCACGATTAGATTCTTTCTAGTGGTTGGTAGGCCTGTCATTTGTGTGGAGTTTTCTCTTCTAATAGTTTTGGCTTGGAGCAACTTGACACACCTCCAAGCATTGCTGAAATCGTATTTCTTCAGTCAAGCTACGAGCCTTCGTCCAATATCTTGTAGAATTGCATCTCAAAAAGAGAACGACTTCTTCTATGGGTATGATGGTAGGCCGTGGCTACGCAAGGATCTCAACACCACTGTGCAGTGAAGGGTTTGTTTATATAGTCTGAATGAATAATCATCAAGTTTAGATACCCCAAGTCTAGCGAACTGAGACGGTGAGAAATGAGAATGGGTTTTAATAGAAGTTTAAATACAAGAGAGAAGAAGCTATCAGATCTTCTAAATGCACTAGGGTATCACAGTGTTGTACAAAATCTCGATGTCAAGGTTATCTCTATATGTATGACATGTATAGCAATAGGAGGCATGTTCGAACAACGTAGTAGCTGGGTGGGCCAGTAGCTACGGTCAACCCGGTCCAAATTCCTTATCTGTACAATTGCACTCTTGTGCAAACCAAATGCCTGATTGAACTCTCGTGCACAATTGAACTCTCTGTTCTGTTGGTTCGGTTCAGTTCTGTTCATCAAGCAAGCCTGATTTTTTCGTTATCTTTACTTAAGCCTAGGCAGCGGGCTGCTTGTGTAGCTCCTACACGTCTACACTATTTTCTACCTTTCTATATATGACTCTCTCCTGTCCACCCCACCCCCCTGCCCTCCCGGTCCAGGGAAAAAAAAGAACTGTAATGAATTAATATCGGCAGTGAAGTGAAAAGAACTAGGATGCAAAACAGGAACCAAATGATTCTTCTTTCGTGCACGTGTCCATTTTTTATAGTGGGGTTTCTGTAAAATTGGATGGCGGTGGACCCCTTAAACAAGGATGGTATTGTAAACACACAATTGGTCCTGCACAAACTTCTGAGCAGTCCATGATGGGTACAATAATAAAGAATCATCCCCGAAATTCAATTTTGGGAAGAGGCTTTACGTGAACAGCTGCAACCCATTCTAGAAAGTTCAAACTCGACATTGGATTGGATTTCAGTTGTTGGCTCTGAATCAAACTACATTATGGGGAACTTAATGCAGCCGAGATGAGGATGGCGTTTGAGAGTATTCTCTCGATTTGTCATAATAATCCAAGATTACGTCAAGTTTTGAGTTCCAGCCTAGCCGCATGTGTCTGACTATGTATGTTGCTTAGTGAACTTCCAATTCTCATTGAACCTATCAGCTGCTTTTCTTTTATATGTGCTTTTGTGTGTGTTTCATGCTATGATGGGTGCAGTGGCAGAATTGGTACATGGAAAGAAGAGCTGAGAGAAGCCATCAATAATGCATGGGCTGTTGTAGTATACTTTGTGTAGTAAGAACAAAATTGTTTGAACCTTCAAGAATGAGAGACACAATTGGGAGTTTATAGTGGAGAAGATACGAGGGAACATTAGAAAGACACAATTGGGTAATATGCAGGGAATTGGGCTTATTTGATGAGATTATGCTTGTATAGTTTTTTTCTTTCTGTCTGCTGGATGGATTGATTCTGCTTTTTGGCATCAAATCACTCCTTTTTGTATAGTTTTGCGTTGATCTAATAATATTTTTACAAATTTTACCAAAAACAAAATATAATAATTCCTGGAACTTTTAATTGATAGTTACACGGAGAGTATTTTTAGGGGCTGTATTTCCAATAGATAATATAAATGCTACGCCACACAAATCATAATTTGTCTTTTCCTTTATGTGGTATGTTTTCTCATTGAATTGCCGAATTCTTTTCTTTCTTTTTTTTGAAAAAAAGGAGGTCTAAATCTCCTCCCTTTTGATTACAAAGAATGAAAATCCGTCTTCAAACCCGCTCAGTGAGACTCGAACTTGGGATATCCCATGTTTGAGTGGGTGCCTTCCTAATTAGGCTAGCCCACTTGCTCAAATTGTTGATTTCTTTGTCTTCTATGTTATATCATATATGCAAATTGGATCTGCTTTCATAAAATTAATGGCTTAAATAATAATAACCTGATGGTTATATGAATTGGAACATTTGATGATTTGAATTCAAAAATTTTGAGAAATCTACTATCATAACTCTAACGAAGGCATGACTAGAATTTCATTCAATATTTTTACCAGGAGATGGAAAGCCCAGAAGCATTGTCCAAGCCCAAGAAGCTGCAGAGTACTAAAGATGCAATTGTTGATAAAGCTACAAGTACTGATAATGTGAGATTTCTATTGGAAAGAGGTTTAGTCAAAAGATATGTTTATTATATATAAAAGAGTAAAACTGAATCATAGTTCCTTTTACTGAAAAGAAATTTGCAATAAATATTTAATATTCTATTTTTTAAATTACTTTACAAAGGTTTGGTATTGTGGGTGCTATTTATTTATTTTTCTCTTTTGTTTTTAAGTAGTGAGAATAGGATTTTTATTTTTCAAATTATAGATTAGATGCATACACATATAATTTAAAAAATTGTACTCTTAGGATTTATTCGATATTGTGGGGCCACCTTATAGTTATTTGACTTATATGATATTCAACGTCGCGGACGATCACATTCTAGTGTTACATGTAGGAGCATAAAAATAGAATTGCCAAATAAATCATGATACGAAGATTAAGCGCCAATTATATGTGATGTTGAGGATGAGGCCGATCATACTTAATGTCTAATTGGCGCATGATAGTAAGGATAAACTCAAGCCTAGATAAGGAGGGAAATTCGAATAAGGCAAAGGGATGATCATCCTTCCACAAATCAAGGAACTGCCACTTATCATTCCCAACTTCTAGGTGTTATCTCCATTATTCAACCTTCTTATATGTTATAAATAGGAGAAGGGTCAAAGTGGAGCGTTTTTTAGTTTAGTGGCCAAAGTGACACTAGGTCAATAGTTTAAGGGTCATTATGATAGTTTACTCAACTACTTAAGAGACCCAAATTCTCATACTTGTTTGGATTCAACATTAGCAGCCGGCATAACTTTTTTTGACGACAGGTTATTAAAAAATCAACTGAAATAGTGGTGTAACTCTTTGTGTGGCATACATATATGTGTAATGTGCGGTCAACAAATTTGTGGACCAGTTGCACACAATAATGACGAGTTGTGCTAAGGCATAAATGAGATCTTAGGACTGAATATATGACAAATACCACATTTTCCATCCACATTGACCCTTCCGTCCACATTTTGACCCTTCCGTCCACATTGACCCTTGAACTACTAGCAAGTGTCACTTTGACCCTTCCGTCCACATTTTCCGTTAAACTTTGACAAAATCCCATCTTCCACCATTTTTTAAGGGCACAAACATCAATTATTTGATTGTTTGATGCCTTAATGATGAAAACGAGAGCAAACCCTTGTCGGAAATTTGGCTTTTGATTTTAGAATGGAACTATTTAGTGATCTTGTTCTTATATTTTCATTTCTCTCATCTATTATTCCCCTCTCTTTGTAAAATGGATTCGGAATCTCCATGTCTATCTCTGTAAAAACAAATTATCTCTCTCTACCTAAATATCTCTCTCTAAAAAAGCAACAATTATTTGATGTGTGTCTCTCTCTCTATAAACAACGATATTATGTCCCTCGATGCCACAAAGAGCGGTGTTTAGGAGAAATATTTATAAGAGGGAGAACATTTTTCTTGTTATTGTTGTTGTATATATGGTTTGATCGTGTACGAGTTAGGAATTAAATTTTGAGGTATTATAAAGGTTTCTTTTGCTATGGAATGAAGTTGACACTCAAACACGATATGTGAGTTAATATGAAAAATATTTAATGAGTAAAGAAGTAGCTCAATAACAATGTTTCTTTGTTTCTAACCTAGAGCTCATAGGTTAAAGTCCCACCAAATATTTTTTTATTTAAAAATTAAATAAATACAGAAGCAAAATAGAAAAACCTGAATTCATTATCGTAACTGAATTCGATAGCTTTCAACTTATATAATACATTATTTGACGTGAATTGTTAATTTTATTTGGGATATAAATATGGTATTTGAACTATGTGTTAGATATTTATTTCAATATCTGACCTAGATGTCATATTTGTAAGTTTGCATTTACTATTGTTCCCATCATAATTGGACAAAAGAAAAACAATATGCTGATTATGTGAAACATGCCTTTGACTGTCCACAAAAGGTATAAAGAAATTAACTTTTTCTTTTTTGATATTTTCGTATGCAGCCATTTTCTTTTTTGCTTTCTGATAAGAAACATAAAATACCATTGCCACAAAAAGAAAGATTACAAGGAAAAAAAAAAAAGAAAAGGGGGCTGTTTGATATTTTTTTCTTTTTTTTTGTATGCAGCCCTTTTCTGAAACACTGTTTGTGGGGAATGTGCACCCTACTGTGGAAGAGAATGACGTGTGCGTATTTTCTGCCTTAGATTAAAATTCTTATTGTATATATCTATGCATTTTCTAATTTTTAGTGTATATATCTAAGCATTTTCATTTGAGCGTTATTTTATTCAACAAGCGTGATTTCTTTAATGATTGTGGAGAAATTAGTCATATAAATTTTGCTAGAGATGACAATGGTACATTTAAGGGATTTATGCATGTGGATTTTACCACTGCAAGAGCAGCAAAACAGGTATATTTTTTGCGTTCTAGAGAAATCGTATGAGTTATGAAGTTTTTTAAAGAGGTTGATTGTTTGTGAAATCTGTGGAGTTGGTGTTTCGTGAAGGATATAATAATGAGGGAGAGAGTGATGGGTAACATGAAAGTATGAGAGAGTGTTCATATAATTTTTTTGGGGGGAAACAAAAAATGCAAGTCATTTGTATCATTGATTAATAAATTGGGTAGATTAATATTGCTAATAAATGTTCATAAAATTGTATATGTTGATGTAATGTACTTTATCAACATTTCTTTATACTTTTACCAATTTTTAGAAATAAAACCATTCTCTATGATAAAAAAAAAAAAAAAAAGAAAGATCATATTATATTAATAATAGTTCATGTTATTTTCCTATACAGGCGTTGATGATGAATGATGAATATCTTAAGGATGATCAGGTTATATGCAGCCTGAATCAGCCACCTCCTAACCCCAACAAATTTGAAGGACATGTTGTCCTTGTAGAAAACTTCCCCTTTACAAATTTTGATGAGGTAAAACCGTTAAAATTAAACCTACTTGTTTGTCCGGTGTAGTCAGTATCCGTATTGCATCGGGGCAAATTGCTTCCTATTAACGATAGCATCACATGCTTTATGTTTTTATTAACCTTAGTTGGTTTTACTCTATAAGCAGAAATTTTGTAGCACTCCACTAGAATTGATGTTCTCTTTAATTTCTTTATTTGTCTTTTGTTTTTACCTATTCTATTTTCAATTTTTTTACCCTACTAGCCCATTACTTTTTAGTCTAGTTAGTTAACAGAAGGAAGTAATTTTCGGAGTCCGACTAATATTCAAATAATATCTCAAAATTTATAGTGAATCTTATGACACGTTACGATACACAATATGTGATACATATTTTTCTTGGAAAATGATTTACCTCCGATGCAAGATAATGACTCCCTTAATCTCATTTGACATTTTTTTTTGGTAGAAATTAATTTTAACTTGTTTGTGGATCTTGTGTGTCAACTAACATATAATTGCAGACTTGCGAGAACTTGAAAAAACAGTTTGAAAAATGCGGTGAGATCAAAGACTTGTTTATCCCAAAGAACGAAAATGGGCCGGGGATGAAAGGGTTAGTAATTATATTGTTGACTAAAATGCTTGTCAAAGCATTTCCTTGCTCTTATTATTATTGATCTCGATATCTTTGAAACATAGCACCACCATTCTTAAATCATCTCTCTTGTTTGCCTTTGCATTTTAATTTTTAAATATGGGACGGTAAGCGCGCCCTCAATTTTGCTTTTCAACACCCTTATATTTAAGCCCCTATATTTAATTTTTAATTTCACAAGAGCCCCCTACAAGAATAACACCCTAATTATAGAAGTAAAAAATAGATAACTTGCAGGAAATTAACTTTTAGTTAGAAAGAGAAAAACTCTAACTTGACATTGTTCTTGCCTATTAATATGTAACAACTTTTTTTGAGTGATAATGTTTGACAAAAAAGTTTCCTTGTATATAGTGGATGCATTCTAAACCTATGTTCAACTTTTTTTCCTATAACAATATTAAATCAAAAGTATTTTATATAATTTTTTTCTTGTATTTATATGATGTGACTTGGTGAAAGTTTATGAATGTTTACAATTTAATGTTATAGAAAATTAACCATTTCTAGTTAAAACATATGGATTTTGCAGGTTTACATAGTTGTTGATAATATACATTTCAATAGTTATGGTTGAGTTTTTATTTGTAAAATGAATTTTGGTGCGAGTATCAATTTAAATTTATTATATGGTTTTTATTTTTCTCTCAATACAACAAAAATGTGAATAAGAAAAAGGTGAAGTTGGGCCAATTACTTCGGTTGTTTAACCCAATTATATTTGAACCATTAACATGGGTGCCTTTACAAATAATTATCACTTTATAATGTGACATAGAGGGGTTTAAAACATGTTTTTCAGGGTGCTTGTTTGAATAATATTTGTACGTGGTTTAACAAGTGTTTTTTTTTTTGGTACGTAGGATGGCTTTTATTACCTTTGGGAATGAGGAGGATCTAAAGACAGCATTAGCTCTCGACGTCGGGGATGAATTCGGGCTACGTGTCTCTGAACCTAGATATCCAGAGATATTGTATCAATGTGGATATGAGGGTGGCTACGGGGGTGTTTATGGTTATCCGATGGAAAAAAAGAAAAGCAAAAGCAAATCAAAGAACGCTAAAAAAGGTTTGGTTTGAACTATATTTTAGTTAGATGAATATGGGTAGGGATGGTAATGGGGCGGGTTACAGTCGGGTTTACGACTTCCATCCCTGCCCACGCCACCAAAAACCATCTCCGTCCCCGCCTCCATTTCCCGCCAATTTTTTAAACATAAAAATATAAATAAAATAGCAGAGGAGAGGAGAGATAAAGAAATAATGTGTATCCATAATGCAAATCTGGTTAAAAACGGTGGATAACATTGTTTATTGTAAGCCGTGGTCAGCGAGAATATATATGTGTGTGGGGGTTATACATGAAAGTATATATATGCACATTGCACAGTGGACTCAAAATATTATATACATATACATAACTTATGCATATATAAGTGCACATTGGACTCAAGATTAAAAAGATAAAAAAGTATCGGCGGGGCGGGCACGGGATGGAGAGCTTGATCCCTGACTAAATTTAGAATTCCCGACCCGATCATCCCAAACTCACTCCCGGTTAGTTGTCCCCATACCCACCCCCATTGCTCAAAGTAATATTATTGTTTTTTAACTTCCTTTTATTTCTAAGTTGGCACGTCTTTGTTATACTTTGATTATATGAAGGTATTTATTATTCTGATTAAATTCTATCTTGGATGATAATGCAGCAATATATGCGACTGATTTTCTAGAGGCAGAATTCCATGAGACATGATGAGGAAGACCATGAGGAAAATGATGTGATGTATTCAATGTGAGATCTTTTTGATTTTTTAAGAAGTGGTCTCTCAAGTAAGTTAGATCATTCCTCCCACTGTTGGTATACTCCCCTTCTTGCCGGGCCTTTTGTGTATACCCTTTTGATTAAAGCTTAGTAGGTAGGCTTTTACTGTTGGTATACTCCCCCTCTTGCCGGCTTATTGTGTATCCCCTTTTGATTTACGCTTAGTAGGTAGGCTTTTGTAACCCACCCATAGAGGTGCCTTGCTTATCAAACTTGAATATAATTGTATGGTATTTGAAGAAGAAAAAGATCAGAGTTAGGAATTTGCTAATTAAATTTTGAACCATTCTCCTTAGCTATGTTGATTCATTATATTGACTAGGCTTGAATCTGGCTAGCTGAAACGGGCTACCCGTTGTCGAATGTGTTGTATATTCCATCCAGTTCACGCTGGCTAGAACAACCCCAACCAGTTTCTCGATAGCCCATCTTTTCTTTTCTTTCCTTTTAGATGTCGACCTCTCATCCCTCTCTCTCAATTGCATAGACGACTGTAGTTGCTGGTGATTCAAGCCTTTGTAATAATTCAATTATTTTTTATTACAACCACTATACCCCTTTTTAGGCTGGCTTTTGATAATTTCCTTCAGTTTCGAGCTTTTACTTGTCAAGTAAAACTTCTAGGTGTAGCCGTGTGGGTGAAAGATGTACAACTTGCGTATTGCACCGTGTGACCAAAGAGCTACCTCAATAACAAGTACCCTATACGTATTTGACTTTCACAATTCTTAATAATGCATTATTTTCATCACAATCAACAGTTTAGAAAAATAAAATAAAAAATAGTTTCCTACCTCAGAAGGAATATCGGAATCTTGATTTAGGACGGAAGGAGTACTAGATAATTCACTATCCATTGGCAGAGAGTTGATTTCAGCACCCCAATGCAAAATTGAATTTGTTGCCAGAAAAGATTTTTATAGGTCATTTTAGTTATTTGCTAGAATGGAAAGTTTGGGGTGGTGGGTTGGTTGTTGGAGAAGAGAAAAGAAATCTAAAGATTAACTGGTTGACCCGGTTTAGATAGGGCCCGATTTTGACCTGCCCAAAGTGAACCCACAGCCGGTGTCGACACACCCAAACTTAGTCCAACCTGTCCCGCCTTGTCAAGCCAGTTATTTCTTTTTTTACAAGCGGCATTTTGATACACCTGTTTGATCAAGAGAGAGGGAGTAGAAAACTAAAGTTCCCATCATGAGTTTGGGATGGGGTGAAGCTAATTATTTCTTTTTTACAAGCGGTATTTTGATACACCTGTTTGATCAAGAGAGAGGGAGTAGAAAACTAGAGTTCCCATCGTGAGTTTGGGATGGAGTGAAGAGACCCCATTGCCCACTTTGCAATGCGGGACTAGGTGTGAGTGATCTTTAAATACACCCAGTAACCATTCCACACCTCAAGCAAAATTTTGAAGTATTAACAATAAGCGAGCCCTTGCACCTCACCCATTGCTTTGTCTCAATTTGCGATATGGAGGTTCTTTCTTTTTTGTTGTCTCTCAATGCATATTTGTTGTATATACATGCATCTGGAAGAAGGCATTTTTGGAAGCTCTTCTAAATAAATTGAAGCACTTGAAAAAAAAAAAAAAAAACACTTCTTGAAGTTATATTAAAATTATAAACAACCCTTCAATTCGGAAGAGCTGCTGATTTTACAAGAAGACTTCAAGAAATTCTAGGATAGTTTCTTCTCTCTCGTACATGCCCCCTATTGCTATACTTGTCATATATATAGAGATAACCATGACATTGAGATTTTGTATCACACTGTGATACCCTAGTGCATTTAGAAGATCTGATAGTTTCTTCTCTCTCGTACTTGAACTTCTCTTAAAACCTATTCTCATTTCTCCAGTTCGCTAGACTTGGGCTATCTAAATTTGATGATTATTCACTCAGTCTATATAACCAAACCTTCACTGCACAGTGGTGTTGAGATCTTTGGGTAGCAGTGGCCTACCATCGTATCCATAGAAGAAGTCTTTCTCTCTTCAGATGCAATTCTACAAAATATTGGACGAAGGCTATAGACGCAGCTTGACTGAAGAAATACGATATCAGCAATGCTCGGAGGTGAGTCAAGTTGCTCCAAGCCAAAAATATTAGAAGAAAGGCTCCACACAAAGTGGCAGGCCTACCAACCAATAGAAAGAATCTAATCCGAAACCCTTGTGCCACTAGGCGCTGGATCAGAGGTTCTTGGGAGCCAGGTGAAATGTTAAATTGGGTACGAAAAATAATCTATGAAGTGACTATATTTGTTTTCAACTACTCAGGACAATGCATCAAAAAACAAACATAATCCAGATTATATATGAACTTTTAATTATTATTTAATTGCTGACTAATTAACAAAATTCCCTAAAACAAAGTCTTCTCTCTGGAAAAGCACGAGCACAAAGGGAACAATTAAATAAAAATGACCAGTTAATGCAATCCAGATTCAACAAACACAAGCTAATCCACCAAACACGCGCAAGACAAAGTAGTAAGCTAATAAATAAAGATAGAGTACCTAGCTAGATTAAAATGCCATGAACTCGTAGAGCTCTAGCCCATGAGCGGCATAGTGTTCACATCTATCAACAACAGCACACAATTGATTCGTCTGGTTGCAAACACCAACCCAAAACTTTAAACAAGTAATATGCGTGATAGGGTTGGTGAAAGGGTCTTTTACATGAAGGTCATGTAGACCCCATACAATACATAGCTTTCCCTTGCCAAGGTAAGCTATATGTCCAAGTCCAACAGTTCCATAAATGGTAGGCAGCACCTCCTCCAGCCCATATACTTTCTTAAAAAAGGGTCTTTTAGAGGCTAAGTTAAGTGCAGAGAGTCGTGAGTTGTTGAATCTGTAGATGACATCACCTACAGCCACAGAGGACGAAGCGTCAATCCGGGCAGCAGGTGCAGAAAAGCAGGGGGCTTCCAGTTGCCGGTGGTGAGATCCAATACCATAGGTGGTTCCCTACGCCCAGTACCAAAAACAATGAACTCGTTTCGGTCCCTGGTGTGAACCAATGCATAATCCGTAATTGGAAAGAAGTTGCTGTATTTGTTAAAAGGATGGGGGCATGGATTCCATGACCTTGAGGCCGGTTCGAAGACCACTCCGGTATATGAATCATTTTCATCGGTATGAAATATACCAAATGCATAGACATTTCCATCTAAGGGAGAAGCAAGACCAAAAGCTAGGTCTATTGGCCGGGGCATAGGAGGAAGTTCTTCCCATACAGGAGTTGCCCCGAAATCACATACAAAAGCTTTCAGGGAGCTGTTAAATTTCGTAGAACCGACAGCATAAACAAGCTTCTTCTTCTGGTTGGATGAGCAATGTGGGATTGCTCGAAATCCATCAGGCGTGGTGGTGGGCATGGTGGATAGTGGGGTTAGAAACCTACGCTTGGGTTTAGGTTCAAACTTGGAATTGGAATTGGAGTCCTCCTCTTCGTCTTCGTCTTCGTCTTCGTCTTCGTCTTCGTCTTCGTCTTCGTCTTCAGCTTCAGCTTCAGCTTCATCTTCATCTTCATCTTCATCTTCGACATCAGTGTTTGTTGGGTCGATTTTGCACCACTGGAAGCCAGGACCGTGGTGACGAGAACCTCGTGTTTTTAAACACAAATAGAGATTAATGTGATGGTTTGGGTCTTCGGGAGGAATGATCATGGTGATGCTAATGGAGGTGGTGGTGGTTTTGGTGACTCTGGTCGCCAGAGGAGTTTTAATCGTCGTCTTCGTCGTCGTCTTCTTCTTCTTCTTCTTCTTTTCCACCTCCTCCTCCTTGTCTGAAAAAGAGCATCGAACGAGACCAATAGCTTCTGAACCTCTCTTACTACAACTACTACTGGTGGTGCTACTATTCTTCTTCCTCTTATTCTCCTTCTCGGAGCATGACCTGAGCGTTTCCCTTTCCATATCCTGCCTAACCTTGCTGCTGTAAACGATTTCAATATCTTTTTATTTTCTTTACCAGAGCTATCTACTCTTGTCTTTGACCACCGAACCAAAAGCCCCTTCTTGTTTTAATTTTGACTAAACGACACCTGCACCTAGGCTCGTCAATCGGCTACGCTGGGTCCTTAAATACCTATGGACTTTCTAGCCCAGGCCCATCATCGGGTTTTGACTAATCGAGCAAGATGTTGGATAATACATAGCATAAAAAAATTTAATAAATAAATCTCTGATCATTTTAGCAACTTTCTAATTATTTTTTCAAGAGGATAGTAGTGAGCATTTTTACTTTTTGAAATATAATAACATTTTCACTTATTGAAATATAATATAAATTCAAAACTTTTTGATAATAAAATGTAACTCGTAAAAATTCATATGTAGAATTTCACATATAATTAACGTCCATATGTATAATTCTTGTAGCATAACTTAAACGAATGTAACAATTTATAAATATTTTATATTTGGCCAAATGAGTTTAATATTGCGTACCATAACTTTTATTTTTTTCTATAGATGCAGAAAAATAATGCAAACTATCGTTTATAATTAAATTCAAAATGTGTGCACAACAACACATTCGAAACAACCGAGAGTTAAGCGGCAAATCTAACCGCATCTGTAAATAATCTTCAACGACATCATTATAAGTAGCACTATCAAGTGATATGGATAAAAAAAAAAAAAAATGAACATTAAACCATTTTTCTAGTTCCTCCATTTGTCTGGTTGACATTATAGTAACCGTCATCTATATCATTTTCCGAGCTATATTTTTCATATTTTTTATTTTCTTAGTATTATTTTGAAAAATTGTACATGTGCGTGCGTGTATGTAAATTTGAGAGAGAGAGTGAGAGGGGGGGTTTATACATGAGACCCAGCTAAGTCATTCAATTGCTTCTTTTTGTTCTTATGAGTACAAAAATATGAATATAATCCCATCCCAATCATGGAAACAAGTATTCCAATGATATTTCTCTCTGTAAAAGGGTCATGCAATAATGTGTAATCAAATCCAAGAACAAGGCAAGTCTTTAAGTGGCCTAGCACTTGATATGTAACTGGTGATGTCTTCCCAATAACCAAAAATGTACTAAAATTCACTGATACCGCAATCAAGCACGAAAGTATAATGAAACCCTGCGCAAAATCATAACATCTAATGTATTGATATATTCATAAATTGCAGCACATTCAAGTGACAATATTGTCAGAACAAATATGGTTGTTGACAAAGCAATGTACAACTATGAAAACACTTTATACAATTTTTACAACAGTACATAAATGCTCTGAATATGCCATAATTGTTCCAGTAATAAGTTTAACCTATTTATATATATATATAGAGAGAGAGAGAGAGAGAAGATTAGGGTTTGAGAAAGTACCAAGACAATGGGAGAATATTTGAAGGCAAAGACATTTTGCTTAGTGAGGTACTGGTCAACCAAAGGGTCAGTGACAAAGAGAATGGCTGCTTGAAACTGTGCTGATTAGTATAGTAGCTCTGTAGATGAGACTTTCAGTTTTTTTTTGTATTGTGTTTGTGAGCTGAAGTTAAGACGTTAGGTTAAGAATAACTTTTGATCCCAAGTTATTTACCAGGAAACCTATTTTTAGTTCTACAAATAAAAATAAAAAATGGTATTTTGCAATCAAATTATTAAAAAAAAGGGGGTTGGGGGGGGGGGGTAGAGAGTTAATTTAATCTAACTTGGTAGGAAATTATTTGTAGATATTTATGCATTTTAAGGGTTAATAATTGTTTGTTTTTTATTAATAAAAAGGTGGTTTTGGTTATATATTTTATAGGTAAATTAGTTAGTATTTTAAAATTTAAAGGGTTGGGGGGGTAGGGGTAGATTTAGATTGAGTTGAAGATTTGTTAATACTAGAGGGAATTAAGGATACAATTCGTAACCGCAAGTGGTTTACTATAGCCAAAAGAGAATAGAAAGAACAGTTCCCAATAAATTGAGTTGAATTCTCAAGAGGTATTCCAAACTCCGTCTAGTTGCTATATTTTATAAGTCCAATCATAGGTTGGTTTTGTTCAAAATGCCAGTGTAAATCTGATGATTGATTTATGATATAAGATTTTGGATTGGTCCCTTCCTTCTTTTTAAAGCATTCAATTGGTTGTTTACACATACCATTGTAAATACTATTGATTGATTTGATTTGAATAAGAATTTGACTGTCCCTTCCTTCTTTTTAAGCATATTTAATAGCCATATTCATCTAAGAAACGAACTCGAAGAAGAAAAGAAAATCAGGGTTGATATAGAAGAAAGAATGAATACATTAAAAATGAAAACATATTTTTTATATGAAGATATAAACTACCATTAAAACTTCAATTTTTTTATAACGATTCAAATAACTAATTTTAGGCTCTTCAATTCAATTCTTAATACATTATATTTTTCACATTAATTTTTCTCTCCATAAATAAATTTAAACTAAGGAGAAAATGCTTCTAATTTAACATGTGATCAAGGATAATAGTTATTTAATTAAAGTATGGGAATATTTTTTCTAATATTTATCAAAAAAAATTTCTTATTGTATCCAGAGCTGAACGAAAAAATTATTATTTAATTTTAAAAGTATAAATTTTACACATATATTAACTATTGTTGTATAATACACAGCACAAAAAATTTATTAAGATATATCAAAAATAATGTAAAAAAAAATCTCTAATAATTTCAGCAACTTTTCAATCATTTTCAATTATTTTTTGAAGAGGACAGTGGCGAGCATTTTTTCATTTACTGAAAATATATACAAATGTGATGCCCCTAGAAACCCGTTAAGAGTGAATACGCTCAAAAAAGTGCGAAGTATTACGTCCAAGTGCAAGCGGTCAAGTTATAATATACTGGGAAGTCCAAGGTCGTCGAACCACAGGAAAGGTAAGGAACATATTTCTTCTAGTTTTTTCTCTCGGGTGATAGAATGGAAAAAAGAAAAGAAAAGATAATTGAATTGGGGAATAAGAAAGGAGAAATGAAATGAAATTAAAATATTAACTACTTTAAACTAAAACTAAAGGCAAATCTAGTCCTGAGTGCAAAATTAAAGGAATTCACAAATCGCAAGTTTTTCTACCTAAAAAGCTTCCTAAATGCACTAGGAGAGTATGCAATTGAACTAAAATAAATAAATTAATTAAAACAGCGTACTAATCAAGTAAAACAGAAAATTAAATGTACTTAAACAACAAACAAGAAACAAACGTTAGGGTATCCGAATTAGGAATATGAAACTAGTCCAATCGGTAATCCAAATTTAAGTTAAATAGGATTTGTTACTAAGGTTCAGCTCTTAGACTTTTCAACCATCCAATGTATTTCTACTACAAGTATATCATAGCCCATGCATGACAAAAACTATATAGACTAGATTCGAGCAATATAACTCTATAGTTAAGCTTTTTGACTTTGAAAAAGTGTAATTTGAAACCTAATATTGCTAGTGCGTGACAAAAATAATTCAAGTTGATTAAACTCCTCAAAAATCAGTAGCTTAACACTCTCCTAAAGTTTGAATATGCTTGAACGTGATTCAAGTCAAATCCGTCTTAGAAAGAATGTTGAAAGTCAAAACTAGCACTTTCTCGGCACTTATGTGAATAAATGTCAAAATAGTGCCAAATCAGTCAATTCACTTAAGAAACTAACCTAACTAATTAGAGGATAAATACCGTCCTCAAATCATCTCGCATTAGGATTTTGGTGCAACATGCGTGAATTGAAACTGTTTTAATTGACGTTTTATCGGTTCTTTAATCAAATGAATTTCTGAGCTAGACTTAACTTATGGAACATGTTTCTTAGGCATGAAAAGATAAGAAACTAATCATACATTCAGTAGATGATCTATAACAATGAAAAAATTATTCCAACACCTAAATTAATTACATTCAAAGATTAAGTTCGCATCTTTCACTACGGACCCCTAACTAACGATTTAGCTAGACATATTCAAATTAAATAAGAAAATAAGCATATGAATCATGAAAAACATTAGTCATATACCTAAGAATATAGAAAATCAAATTTGAAAAAGTTTAGCTTTGGAATTACTCAATTTTTGATTAAAACGAAGATTTTATGCTTAAATAAACGGTAAACGAACTCAAAACGGACATAAATTAGAAGAATTTCGACTTAAACCTTAAAAATTATGGAAATCAGATTCATATATGAAGAACAATGAATCACACATGAATATCTTATGTTGAACCTAAAGGTCTTAATCTATTTTGATAATAACAATAAATCAATCATGTGTAATTTAACATATTTCTTTATATAATATACAATTCATTTACTTAAAAATTCAAGAAAAAACATGACAATGATCAATCTTTCACTATTCGATCATTGGACAAGACAAAAGATCAAATCTCTCAATGCAAATCATGAAGCACAAAGAATCAAAAGACTATATAAAAAGCTTCAAGAAAAAGTTTCAAATGAAGATCAATCCAAATAAACAAATCAAAGCATTCGAAGACTCGTTAATTCAGTAATTGAGTGAGTGCTTCAGATTTATGTAAAGTTACTTTATTGATCAAATCCCTAAAGCTCAAACGTATTCATGCATCTTTTAAAGATTGATTCAAACAAGCTTGAAATTGAATTTATTTGAAAAACATCATTTTATAAAGACCAAGTTTCAAAATAAATTCATATTAATTTTAAATGATCATATTTTAGGTTCTAATAAAAATAAGTATCTTAGAAACATATTTTTGAGGTTCACAAATCATTAGAATTATATTTGGAACTAAATTGTTAAATTAAAAAAAATGTTTTTATTTTACATTTAAAATTCGCTCAATTTTCGCACAGTTTGTTGATCTAACGGTAAGATAATAGAGCCCATTCCTGCCTAATTTGAACTCCGATAATTTTGAAATTAATTTACAATAGCTAGCAAACCTCTATTATCACTTTGACTAAAATTTGAGCATGATCCAACGGTCAAATTGGGAAGAAATTATCAAAACAAAAAAAT
>JAKCWG010000150.1:0-48070 GCA_021464415.1 Lonicera japonica
AACTTTTAAAGCTTATTCCTTTCAAATCCGATCTAAAAAGAAACCTATCATCCATTATAACAAACGTATATCACTTTGAAAATCATATTTATTTTGATTAAAAGCATGATATGCCATATTTTCACCAATTGAGTCACTACTCAACGTTGTTTCACCGGGAGACAATTTATTGTAAAGTGGACAAGTTTTACATTTCCTCTATAAGTGTGTCTTTATCCCCTTCATCCCATTAATCTTAGGATGGGCGGGCATTATTTCTTGGCAATGATCACAAATAGCAATATGTTTTACCACCCCGTTTACAGCTCTTTCAATTTTCTTACAATGTTTCCAAACAATTAATTTTGCTTTTCTTTTCTTCCCCATAATATTTTTTTACATTTCCCCCTCATTATCATCTATTACAGATTGTGGTATGGTTCTGTTTTAAGATGGAGGTTGAGGATGTTCAAAATATTGAGAGGGCAAAGAGGAAGATTATTGAGAGGGTTGTAATTGTGTATATGAGGTATTAGCATTCGTATATGATTGGCTAGAACTAGACTCCATTATGTGTAGAACTAAAAGTTACACTTAAAAAGTTACTAGTTAAAACCCAAAACAAGCAAAGCTTTGATGTAAAGAAGGGGGCAAAGCTTTATTTGGAAGCCAATATACAGATCAATGAATCATACATACACATATACAAATCAATGAATCATAATTCATACATACATACAATTATAGAAATATATAAATTCAGTGTATCTTTATAAAAAAAGGGCAAAAGCCTAAATGAAACTTAATTTGGAATATAAGAGAAAAAAATGCTAAAAATACGCTATAAGGCAATCATTAGCAACTCATATATGGAAAGAACAAATATGAAGACAACTATATAACAAACAAAGAACAAGCCATCGATATTCTAAACCAACACATAAGGCATGGAACTTTAGATACTACTTACAATTCTCCTACACAATTCTTAACAGATTAACTCAAACACCCTATAGAATCATTATCCAATTAGCTAATCATACAAATCATAAATACATTGAGACATAAAAAATACAAATGATACAATTCATATCCCAATATGTGAATCATACATACATATACAAATATAAAAATCCAGACCATTTAAAACAATTATACAAATATATGTATATATATATTCATACCCCAATAAATCATACAACTCAATGAATCATACATACATACAATTATACAAATATACATACAGAGCTGAACAAGTTATAAATAAAATATGTTATATACATACCTAGAGAGAGGAACGATGAATTGGCGAGTTTGGCAATGGTCGATGGTGATGTATTGATATCGCTCTTAAGTTTTAACTCTTAACAGTGATAGGGTCTGAAGTATTGCACGAGGAACGATTGAATGAGAGAGGAACGACGGGGTCTGAAGTATGAGAAATGGAGAGAGCTTAGAGAGGAATGGAGAAGAACGACGTGCCCTAGCTTTTTGGCTTTAGTACAATTATAACTTAATGTCTTAATATGTTTTTTTGGGGTAAAATTTTAAATTTATATAAAATATTAAACTTTATTATTATTTTTTAAATTGGTTGGTTTGATTCTATGTTTGCACAACCGCATTCGCCATCGATGAAGAATTGGTCGGTTATGAAAATCGTCCGATATTTTGTTTCATTGCCAACTCGATTTTTTTTTGCCACTCAGTCGGCAGGTTTTTTCAATTGAACGATTTTTTGTATTTTTTCCCACCCCTAAAATCTATAGTGAGATTTCATTTCAAAATTTTCTTTTTGTAAATTGCACTTCAATTTTACAATGGAATTTGTAATTTTCACTTTAACTTCAATTCAATTTTATAACCAAATTTTCTGAAAAATCCATAATTTTGTAGTGAAATTTGGTGTTGCCCAATAAAAATAATTAGAATAAATGTAAATGTAATTAGCAAATTAAGAATTAAGTCATGGTAGAAAACAATTATTATCTCTAATATATATGTGTGCGTGTTTGTTATAATATATATTGATTTGAGTGTTAGAGTGATATTCTAAAAATCATATTATTATTATTTATTATTATTATTATTATTATTATTATTATTATTATTATTATTATTATTATTATTATTATTATTATTATTATTGATTTGAATATGTTATATAACTCGGTTTTGATATTTTAATGAGAATCTTAGTGGACAATGGTTGTATTATAATATTATATATATATATATATATATTTAAATATTATGTATGTGTGTCTTTTATTCTATATATTAGATGATTTGGTGTGTAGAGTTTCACTTAAACACATAGGATTGCATCATTGTTCTTGTAAAACATAAGTTTATTGGTTCACAGTCTTAGATGGAATTAGACACCCATAGGTATGATTATAGCGCAGGTTTTAAGTAGTTTTTCTTAATTACAAAAAAAATGATAAAGTTTCAACTCTTTTTGCTAGTACATTTTTAGCATATTGAATAAGACCAATTTGGGTTAATTGTTTTTATGTTAAGAATATAAAACAATTTAACATCTCATATTTATTATGATTGCTTATGATCTTAATCTTAAAATAATTAATATATATATATATATATGTAGTGTTTGTTGTTTTGACTCATTGTGAGTGATATTCATTCAACAAACTCAGTGAATTGGATAAAGGCACTATGTATATGATGTGAAAAACTATAAATGCTTGCGAAGTGAATTAATCTAGGTGTATTATTCTCTGGTATATGCGGAAAAACAATTTTATTAACGTAGCATAATTTAAACTTAAGAGCCTACCAATTTTAATCTGAAAGTTTGTTTAATTTTGTCTAGCATGCACATAAAAAATAAACAATCAATCATAAATAATCAAGATAAGATATAACGAGGTATCCCTGTAGTGCATGACTAATCCTCAACAAATAATTCCACTATAAAATCTCAAGAGGTACATACTCGATTAATCACTAACCGACTAGATGTATAAGTCTTGAATCGCTCAAGAACAACTCTAGAAGTAATCTTTACTGTAGCAGCTTCCTCCTCAAATCTCTTGATTTGGAACAAGAGTATCACACGCCTCGGACTCACTATGATTTCCTTGATAGCCTCTGTGAGAATTCGAACCTCCGACTCTCTAGAGGTGTCCTTGTTCTCGGTTTTCTTTGAAAACTTGTTTTGTGGAGTCGCCAGTTTGTTTTACGAGAAAACAAACAAAAGATCGTACGAAGGACAATTCAAAAACGAATTATCTCTCATACGTTTAAAACCAAAGTTTAAAAATATACTTTGCTTGGGTTCGGGAACTACGTTACGAATTGGGAAGGTGTTAGGCACCCAATTCGCCCTTTCGGTCTCTTAATGGATCATGTATCTAATTCTTATTTTAGATATCTTGCAAGTAGTTTGAATAGTTTTCAGAATAGTCCTTTCTGGATAAATTTAGTTTAAAACAATATTTTGAAATTAGACTCGAGCTTTGCGAGCGCCTACGTATTCATTCATAGAATGAAATCAGAGTCTCATAGTTTCACTTGTTTGGAAACTGTTTTTGTATTTGGCTTTGTTTTGAAAGCATGTCAAAACGGATTTTTGTTTTCTTGTAAAGTTTAGAAAGGATTTATTTTGAAAGCAATGGACTTCTTTGCAAGTTCTCTAATTTCCTGTATTAAAACTAGTATTTAAATGCAGTATTAAAATTAAGGAGAGTTGTAGACAGACGTACCTGATGCGCTTGAAGAAGAAAACCTGCTTATTTGCTCCTTTCTTTCTCTAGAGCTTTCTTTCTCTAGACTTTCTCTTTCTACGACTTTCTCTCTCAGAATTTCTCTAAAATGACTCTATAATAATTTTGACAGAGTGTCTACTTACTAAAAACATTATTGAGTGTTGATCCTAAATGAGAGCCCAAGGGTCCTATTTATAGAGAAAAAATGTAGAAAAATGGCATGGGTAGCCGCACGGCTAGAAGCCAATCGTACGGCTAGGGAGGGCTGCGGCTAAGGCATGCGGCTGGAAAACTTAGCGAAGTGGCAACATGGTTGTGGTAGATTCCTGACGCGCTCGAAAATCAAGGCTTTTCCTAATGGCCTCTTATATGCATGATGACTCAAGACTTAATGCGGAATGCTTATTTGTATGAAGATCAAGTTCACACGAGAGTCGTGGATTGGGGTGTTCACAGACCCTCTCGTCTCGGAATTCTTGCTTGCAAGGATTCTGGGACGATAATAAGAACCAACAATTCACGACTCTCGCGTGAATCTCAACTGGTTGTTTTATTCATAAAAATCTGTGAATCGAAATGTACCCTCATGGTAGGGGAATTTTGTGGTGCTTTGGGCAATGTGATCCATAGTTGACCTTTTTCTTGGCCAAGCTATCTCTGATACATCAATCTATTCTCCCATCTACCCTCAGGGAATCAATCTCAATCCTTATTCAGATTTTTTGAGCTTATTGATGTTTACCCTCAGCTTGTGGGATGCACCAATCTTACCATTTTCCCTCTGACCGGGATATTCTCATGAATACTTCTTATTCTTTGCAATGTGTTCGAAAAAGTTCTTGGAGTTTAGATTCTTTCAGAATGACACCTTTTTGACTTCGTCATGATAAAACTTCCTATTCGTTTGGGGAAGAAGGTTACCAAGAGTAGCGGGGTTTGCTCCTATTGCACTATCTTGTTGTCGTAACCATGTGGTAAAATTCCCTAACTTTTGGGGATGATGTTTTTGGTTACCAAGAGTGGCCGGGTCTGCACCTGTCTCACCATCTTGCTGGCATAACCGAGGTTTGTCTATCAGGATAAATTCTTTCGTGATAGTTTTCTACAAAATGGCACTCCTAGCCACTCTCAGAAGGAATGTCATATTAGCGACTGCCAAGAGTGGGGGGTCTGCACCTCTCGCACCATCTTGCTGGCACAGCCTAAAAAGGTTGAGTAAGATTGCCAAGAGTGATTGGTCCTCGCGATAGGACGTCATCTTGCTGACATAATCTGGGCTGACTTGTAAATTCCCATGGAACGCATCCAAAAGGGAAAGAAAGGTATGATATGTTAGCGACTGCCAAGAGTAGGGGTCTGCACCTCTCGCACCATCTTGTTGGCACAGCCTGAAAAAGTTGAGTTAAGATTGCCAAGAGTGATTGGTCCTCGCGATAGGACGTCATCTTGCTAACATAATCTGGGCTGACTTGTAAATTCCCATGGAACGCATCCAAAAGGGAAAGGAAGGTATGATATGTTAGCGACTGCCAAGAATGGGGGGTCTGCACCTCTCGTACCATCTTGCTGGCACAACCTAAAAATGTTGAGTTAAGATTGCCAAGAGTGGGGGGTCTGCACCTCTCGCACCAACTTACTGGCACAGCCTAAAGGGTTGTATTAGAGACTACCAAGAGCGGCGGGGTCGGCACCTGTCGCACCATCTTGCTGACATAGTCTAAAGTTGAATGTCAGGAGATATTCCCTTATGACGGTTTCCAAGAAATGGCGCTCCTGGCCATCCTTAAAAGGTATGAAATGTTAGTGACTGCCAAGAGTGAGAGGTCTTCATGATAAGACTTCGTACTTGCTGACACAGCCAAAATAGGTGATGTTAAGACTGCCAAGAGCGGCGGGGTCGGCACCTGTCACACCGTCTTGCTGTCACAGTCTAAGGTTAGGATTGACTCCGTCAATAGGTTTTTCTTCAAAATCATATTATTCCATCAACTTTATGTCACATCATGTAATTCGAGACATGTTCTTGAGGATATTTGTCCATATTTTCTCTTATCCTTTGACGCTTCTCCTTGCATCACCTCTGCTCTTGGCCATTGATCATATATGCCTACTCATCTTGTGGCAAGAAAGTTATGCTAGAGAGAATATGGAAAGTTCAAGTGTTGCCTTTTTTCAAAACTTGTTCTTACCCTCAGTTTGACTCTTCTGCTGTTATCAAGAAATTGGGTTGGTTCTCTTTGAATCTCAGACTTTCGTGCGTAGTAGTGGACTCAGTTCTCAACTCTACCCTCTGGCTTTACTTCTTTGAACATGGGGATAAAGCTCTTCTGAAAGTCTCAGTTCCTTCTCCAATTACCCTCTGGCTTATCAGAGGAAGGTGCTGGTCCGCATCATTTTCTGTTTTTAGATGCCCTTATTGCTCCCTCATTTGCATTATTTTTGAGAATATCCGGCCCATTGTTTTGGCTTTTGGATTTTTTTTTCATTTTTTTTCCAGACAGAAGCCTTACTCGTCTATGATGTAGCCCTCTGCCTTTTTGGCACAGCTGTCACTCTTAGTGTGGCTCTCCCTGCTGATTTTTCTTTCTTTCTGTTTTTCTCACTTTCCTCACTTGGATCAACGGGATTTTACCTTTTTCTACTTTTTCAATTTTTTCATGTACCCGATTCCTCTTTTACACCTTCCTCTTTTGCCAGATTTGAACTGTGTCTAGGACTGATCATTCCTCAAAGCTTGGCTCCACCTAGGGGTGTTTTCGGTTTCGGTCGGGGTAGAGATTGGGGTACCCCAAACCCTCCCCAAACTTTATAATTCAGTTTCGGTTCGGTTCGGTTTCGGTTTTCGTACCTATGAAACCCAAACCCTCCCCAAATGATTCGGTTTCGGTCCGGTTCGGTCTCATTCGGGGTTTTTTTATATTACAAATACTTTAGTTAAAAATTGCATTTTTTTTAAAAAAACACTAAAATTGCACTAAAATCTGCTATGAAACTGCACTAAAACTGCTGTAAAACTGCACTAAAATTTGCACTAAAACTGCTTTAAGATAGAATGAAAATTGTAGTAAAACAGCATGAAAACTGCAGTAAAACTTGCACTAAAATCTGCTATGAAGCTGTGCAAAAACTACTTTAAAAGAGCACTAATAAACAGCACTAAAACTGCTTTAAAACAACATAAAAACTGCAGTAAAATGCAGTAAAATCTGCACTGAAACAGCACAAAACCTGCACTGAAATCGCAGTAAAACTACACTAAATCTGCATATAAACAATCCATAACAAGCATTCAAAACTTCATAAAACAGCTCATAAATATTCAAAAGTCCATAAAAGTGTCCACAAATATTCAAAATAATCCAAACAATAGTCTACAAACAACACATGAATCATTAAAACATGCAAAAAAAAGTCCATAAAAGTATAAAACAGTCCAAAACTCCAAAAAGAAATGCATAGAATAGTCTAGAACTCTAAAAACAAATTCAATAACACGGCATCATCTTTGATTTTTAACTCCAACCCTTTGCATCTCTTATCTTCTATCCTTTGCCGATAATATGATATTTTTTGACATTTCTACATAAAAAAGTATATACAATAATTAGTAAATTATAAAATAAAAAATAGAAACAATTTGAAATAAAGTATACTAATTCAAAAAAAAATACCTTTTTCAATCTTCTCACAAAACTCCACTTCTTCCGCCGTTGGTTCATGACTTAAAGCAACGTGACTTCCCCTTAGCCAATTTTGAGTACAAATTAAAGCTTCTACCATCTTGGGACTCAACGAAGAGCGGAATGAATCAATTATGCGTTCACTGGTACTAAAACATGACTCGGAGGCAATTGTTGAAACCGGAATAGCCAAAATGTCACGTGCAATAAGTGCCAATATAGGGTATTTAGATGCCCCATTAACTCTCCACCAATTCAAAATATCAAAATTTTCATCCTCATCCCCTTCTATGGCATCCAATAAATATCTATCTACATCATTTTGTATAATGCCACTTTTTTTAGCTTTTCTCATTAAACTTTTTTCTTGCAACCTCTTTTCGACTTGAGAACTCAAACTTGACGTCTCATTACCACTTGAAATACATGAACTACTAACCCCAACGCTACTAGTCTCACTTTGTGGTGGTGGAACAACTACGGATACATCGGCCCCATAAACTTCATAAAGCTTTTTCAATAAATCCTTCACCCCATTTACGTGACATTCAACAACCATTTCACTACAATCATCATCCCCGCATATAACCTCAAAAAAATCAATCACCTTATCCAATTTATGGCGGGGATCAAGCACAATGGCTAAGAAGAAATATTTATTAACTTTTTCCAAATCCCCCCAATATTTGTGATATTTAGCTTGCATAGAACCTCTAATGGAATCCAACTCTTTAATGCCATTAGTTTCGTGCAAAAGACCAAAAATCTTAAATACATCCATAAAAGCATGATGAACCGTCGGTGTATTTGAGCAACATGCTCTCAAAGTGATATCATAAAATGGTTTCAAAAAATTAATAAACATATTTGCATTTTCCCAATCTACATCATTTGGTGGCCCAATCATTTTATCACTAGTAAAATACGATTCATAACCGGAATCATCATCTTTTAGCCTATCAAATGCGGCACGAAACTTTAAAGCGGATTGGAATATTAAATATGTGGAATTCCACCTAGTTGGAACGTCCATAATTACAAGCCCTTTGGAAACTATTTTCACTTTATCTACACAATTTTTGAAAGAATCTAACCTTTGGGGAGATGATCTTGAATATCTAACGGCACTACGAATACTTTGAATGCATGAATTCAACTCATTTAACCCTTCTTTCACAATCAAGTTTAAAATATGAGCAACACACCTAACATGCAAGTTCTCACCCCCAAGTAAAAGTGCATTAGACGGTGTCCAACGATTCATTCTCTTAATTAAATCACTCAAACCGGCATCATTGGCCGAAGCATTATCAACTGTGACAGTGAGAAGCTTTTCTATTCCCCAATCCAACAAACACTCCTCTAAGAGTCTAGCAATTGATTATCCCTTATGATTTGGAATTACACAAAAGCTAATAATTTTCTTATGCAACATCCAATCCCTATCAATAAAATGTGCGGTGACAACCATATAATTAATGTTTTGGCAAGATGTCCATGTATCGGTAGTAATGCAAACCCTATATGCATTTAACATATTTCTTAGTTCTTTCTTTTCGATATAATACATGTTAAGGACATCTCTAGCAATTGTTTGACGACATGGAACTCTCCAAAGAGGACATGCTTTCGAACAAAAATGACGGAACCCATCTCCTTCCACAAAACTAAAAGGCAACTCATCCATAATTATCATCTCGACGCATACTTTGGTAATTTCTTTTTGTTCAAAACCAATAGCAACTTGTGTAGGATTTTCAAAAGACAAAATCTTTTGTTTTACATGCACTTTCTCCTTATTGGGGGGGGGGGTATTCCCTACACCTTTCTATGTGAGTGTTCAAGGATTTAGTGCCATTAGCACTTGTATCACATGCATAATCGGCTTTTAAACAATATATACACTTAGCTCTAATTGAGTAACTAGAACCAGAAAAGTGTATATACCTCTCATAATGAGCCCAAACGTGAGATCGGCTCCTCTTTGTCAATGTTTCTAATAACTTCTTTGCATCTTCTTCCGTTAAACCAGAATGATGTGTTGATGGAGATTCACCAACGGAATCCACCTACACAATTATAAAAATAAAATAAAAATACAACCCATCAAAATATGTATAATAAAATATATTAAATAAAATTATAGTTTATAAAATTTACCTGAGAAGGTACAGAAGCTTGAGATTGAGAGGATGAATTCGTATTTTGAGCCTTGGAAGTTTGAGAGTGAGAGACGATGTTCTTAGGTCTTTTAGGTGGAAGACCTTCATTGGCTTGAGACCCTATAGTTCTTTTACTGCTTTCCATCTGTTGTAATAATTTGTAAATTATCAAAGTGCTGGATATCATAAGGTTTTGTACTAAAGGTAGCATTACAAACAAAATACCCAAGTCTAATTTTAATTATTTGTAGGTCATAAAATATTAGAAAGTTTACTTATGTTTTAGTTTAATCCAAATACATGATACAAAATGAGTAAATTCTTAAAAAGAAGTTAAAAGGTATAAATCCATCACTCGGCCCTCTTTTCCCCTCTTTTTTTTAGCAAATCCATATTAATATATTATATATATATATCCGTACAAAAAATATACTCTTACAAAAATATACGTACAGTCCCTTTTTTATCCGTACAGTCCCTTTTTTCATTAAAAATATACTCTTACGAAAATACTTGAACCTTGGACTTTTAGGAAAATAATCTGCTACTTAATCATTAAACCACTTAACATATTTATTTTATATTTTAATTTAAATTAAATATATCTGAATAGCATATATATTACAGATCCAGATAGTCTAATATATTTATTTATGTTGTAGCAAACTCAATAATTGTTTACTACGGTTATAGTTGCAATTAAGCATGTCTTATTCAAAGTCAAATCTTCCATTCTTTACAAAAGTAAATATTTTAGGAAAAAGGAATTTCCACCGAGCACAGAAAAGCTATGTAAAGTAAAAGAAAAAAAAATTAAAAGTAAAATTGTAGTTAAAACTGTGACACAACTTTAGGTTAAATTATTAACACTGACTATTGACATATATATACACACACACTTGTGGATTAACTTTTTATTAATTAAAGTATTTTATTTGTTTTCCATTTATCTTTCAAATATCAGATTGGAGTAGAAAAAACTAGTTTTATTAGTGGATCTCATAATCTGGTGGCCACAGTAAAAGTGTAAGAAACATTTGTAAAATACTAAGGCTTTCTAGTTTCTCAATGTATATATATATACATACAGTACACACAAATCAACAACAATAATTTTAAATTAACAGCATACATACATCAATACATCATACATACAGTTATATATACACATATTAATTATTAACAGCAATCATCCATATATTTATGAATTTATGATCCAAAAAAAGGAGTAAAAAAACATAGATATATATATATATAAAGCATATATATACACAGACATAAACACATATACACACATACACTACTAAGGAAAGAGAATCTGAAGATTTTTAAAACAAATCAAGGAATTTTTTTTTTGGTAAAAACAGATCTACATTTAGAGGAAAAAAAATGAGTAAAAAACATAGATATAGATTTAGAAGAAAAAAAAACCTGATGGTAAGGTTTTGAAGGTGCGGCGACAGTGAGATGGTGTGCGGCGGTGAGGCGGTGTGCGAAGGTGTGCGGCGGTCAGTCGGTGTGCCATGTGCGGCGGTCAGTGAGTGAGTGAGCTTGAGAGAGAGAGAGATCAGAGAAAGAGACGAACATTGGTTAGTGGTCTTTTGAACTGGGTATTGCGATAGTGCGGGCGTGCGGCGGATATGGGAGAAAAGTGAGAGAAGTAGAGAAGTGGCTACTGAGAACTGAGAAGTGAGAAGAACTGAGTAGTGAGTAGGGTTTTGGATTTTTTTTCACTTTTTCTATTTTAAATGGTACCGTTTGAACTTTAAAGTCAGCAAATTTTTTTTTTTAAATCATTCGGTTATTTCGGGGGTGAACTCGGGGAAACCGAATCCCGAACCGAACCGACCCGAATCAGTCGGTTTCGGTTTTTGATTTCGGTTCCGGTTTTTTTTTTCGGTTCGGATAAATTCGGATTACATCGGATCGGTTCGGTTCGTTCATTCGGTTTTCGGATTTCTGACAACACCCCTAGCTCCACCACAGATCTCAAAATTCAGCTTTTGGGCTTCGTATCTTATTTCATCGTGCGGGTGTTAGTGATTCTCAGTCTGTTCATCATAAAAAACTAACCAGAAAGTCTTTCAGACGTCGAAGGAGTCAATCTTGCAAAATTTTTGTCAAAACTTTCTCGATTTTGTTGTTTAGGATTACCCCCACTTGTTGTGTGACAAGGAACTTGTCATACAACAAGTGCCCAAACGACAATGTGAGCTGGGCAACAAAATTGTCATATTTTTCCATTTAAACTTTCAAACTTCTTATTCTCTTTTAGCATATTGTTTTCTTGCTCACATAGTTACTTTTTAGCAATTCCGTTGGTCATGTATTTTGTGATGATCAGCCATAGCCGTTTCTGTATGATGCGTCTTTCTGATGACGAATGGGTATGTGTGGATTTGAGAGATCCCTGAGGTTGAACGGTTTTGATGGAGATTGATGTATCATTAGATAGCACTTTGGCCTTTATTGGAAGGTCATTCGTGGTGTATAATGTAGCCTTTGGCACACAAGATTCTCCGACGTGTACGGGTACGTTTCAATTTAAATTTCTCGTTTGGAGAAAATTATGTGAATATGTCGTTTATGCCAGAAAATCATGAGACATGCATGCAATGTGGTGGGTCTAATGGCCTTTTGCGCAATTTTTGATTTATGAAAATGTTTTTTTGTAAAGTTTTCAAATTTTAATATCACCTCCAGTTTAAAATACCCCCAATTTTTATACGAAAATAACACATGCGCCCCATCTTAGAATTCAACTAATGCTGGATTTTCTCCAAATTACCACTGAATTATGAAATCTACTTCTTTCTTCAATGAAAGGCTTCATTTGTGTAATGCATCCTAGTTTGATTAGGTTATTCCGCATCTTGATGATTATGCTTTGTTCACTTTACAGGACTTCAGATGCATCAGTCGGGTTGTACATCTACCCTCAGTGAAAAGCTTCATCCATACAACACGTTCTGGTTTGATTGGATTACTCCACGTCTTAATGACTATGATTCGTTGCACTTTGCCAGGCTAATGAGAGAAAATGATGTCCAAGGATATCTTTGCATGACCGATCTTCCTTCCACTTCAACACGAACTTCTCCATGTGGTCTAGCTTTATTCAATGCATCTTTGGTGACATCAGTTTGAGAGAGATTAGTTGTTGTTGCCTGTGAGACTGGCCGGGTGAGGATGAAAGACAAGCCTTCTAGAGATACTATTTCATCAAAGCGTTCGCCTTTGGATGAGAATGTGAGATGAGTCCTTAAAGATGCCATTCCGTCAAAGTATCTCATTCTTCAGTCGCATTCAGAGTTTTGATATTGATCTATCAAAGTATCAGCCTTGGAATCTTCTCCTATAAACCTTAGAGCGGTCCTTATCCCCTGTTGTAACTTCACTCAGAGCTTTAATCTCATTTGAAACCTTCTTTTCTAATGCATATTTAAAGTGATCCGCTCTCTCTTTTGCAATCTCCTTCAGAGTGTCAATCTTACTCGAAACATTGTAACTCAAGTATCTTCACTGGGTCCCTCTACCTCAAGAGTAATTCATATTGCCCCCGTGCCCTTTATGTGTCAGGTTTTTCTTTGAAAAAAAATTCCTTGGAATCATTATATTTTTGTAGTATGGGTCTTTTCAAGCTCATTTTTATATATCATTTCATGAAAATGTTAGCACTTTATAATGTGCATTTTAATCATGAAAGTATTGGTTATTATATAACATGCTTTATGCGCATTTCACCCCCAGACCCTTGCAAATGCAAATGCAAAGATCGTTCTTTCCGAGAATCTGGCAATTATAAAGGGTAATTCATATTTTGTTTTGTTACATTCGCAAGAAATTCTAAAACAAATTTGCTCGAGACTTTTATCAAGATTTGTCATTTTCTCCACACCTTACCATAAGAACTCCTTTTTACAAACTCTTCATTGTTCCTTGAATTGACTGGTGCCTTTAAATGAAACATTCTTCCAGTTCTTCATTATCTTATTGTGGGTGAATGAGATTGTTTTATTAGAATAGACCGGGCCTGATGTCACTTCTCAGGTTGCCTACGTTCCCTAACGTTCTAACATTCCAAAAAATCCAATATGGGGCTCAGGTCATCGTAGTTCATGTTTACAAATGACAAATCTTCAATCACTGTTTTTCAAATTCTCCATCACTGGTTACAGATCTTCAATTTTTAGCTACCAATTTTCAATCACTGATACTTTTAAGGAGATGGGTCTGGTATCTTTCTTGCTTGGATAAGGTCCTGAATAGTATGCCCAAGAGCCATGCAATTGTCGGTCGTGTGTCCTATATTCTGATGGTATTCGCATGTTTCATTGATGTTCCAATTAGTGGGGACTGGATTGGGTATCGGTCGTGGGTTCAGCGGATAGATCATCCGTACATCCTTCAGCTCCTTGTATACCTTGCTTGATGGACCTGGCAGTTGTGAGAAATTCCTTTTCATGTGTCTGACTCGGTTTACCCCATATTGTTGCTGTAATCCTGGTATCCCGAAGGAGAAATGTTGGTGACTGTGGCGAAAGGATTGGCAGAATAGTCAATATTGCTCTGAACAAAAGGGTTGTATGTCGAAATCTGGTTCGCATTTGGGGTTGAGGCTTTCTTGTATTGTGCACTTAACTTTCTTGCTTCAGCTTGTTTAGCCAATTCTTCTTCTATCTTATTTCCCACGTGCAACAAGGCTTTGAAACGGCCAAAGAATTGGTGACCCATCTTATTTCGAATTTCTGCCTTAAGATTCTTGATGATCATTCCCAATTGCTCCTCTTCATCCATCCGTTCCACCATTTGTGCAGCGAGTGCCTTCCACCTTGTGACAAATTCACTCAAACTTTCATCATCTTTATGTTTTGCCATTTCAAGATGTTTGCAAGTAATCTTTAATTCCTCGTTTGTCTTGTATTGGGCAATAAACTCATTCACAATACTGGTCCATGACTGCACCCGATGTTTCTCTAATCCCAGGAACCAACTTTGGGCTGAACCGGCTAGGGTTAAATGAAAAGAGTTAGCTAACTCAGCCTTACCTATATCGTAGATCTTTATTGCCAGTACATAGGATTTTAAGTGCAACTCTGGTGGCGTTGTTCCTTTGAATTTCTCTATTGCGGGCATTTTAAACCCAACCGGATAATGAGCTTCGGGGTATAGATTATAGCTCTAGAGCTGTGTCAAGTCATTTGATCCCTCGGCTACCTTCTGGTTTAAGGCTTTCAATTGTTCCCTAAGCTCGTATAAAGCCTTATTCTTTTTCGGAATCACCTCTTGTGGAAGAATGGCATCACCCTACACACTCACCAGATGCGAAATAGGGTCATAGTATGGATCATGATAAGGATGATGTGGTGGTTGCCATTGTTGAGCATATTGGGCAGCTTCGGGTTGGACTTCTTGGTGTAGCCAATTCTCAATCAGATCAGGTCGCCTATGTGGAGTATGTGGTTCAATAGGAGTTGGAATATCGGGGTGAACAGATAGTGGCGCGGGTGGTACAAGTGTGGCCTCTTTTATTGGCCATTCATAACTGGTTGACCATGAATAGATGGCGGTATAGGTGGTGTAGGCGGTGTCTCTTTGGTTGGCTCATTTATAGCCCGTCGACCTCTGTCTATTTCTTCCAGTTGAGCCTTGGTGGTTCGTTGATCATCTAATAGCAATGCTAGGCTCTTGCTAATGTCCCCAAGCATTCGGTACATCTCTTCCTGGGTTAGTATGATTATATTGTCCGACCCTAATACCGTGTTTGTCCGATCCGTACATCTCTTCCTAGGTTGGTATGGTTATATTGTCCGACCCTAATACTGTGTTTATCGGATCCACATAAGTATGCCCCGACTGCATTCCCCGATTAATATTCTGATGAGACACCCCTTGATTTTGGTAGGAAGGACTCGGTGCAGATCCACTGTAGTGAAAGAGTTTTCAGTGACCCTATTCGAAGTTTGTGGCTGTTGGTGTTCCATATCAGTTGGTGTATCCGGTCGAACCAATCTACCAGTGCTATCCCTTCCGGCCCAAATGGAAGCCAGATCAAATATAAGTCTTTCGAAGGAGAAAAGGACAAATCCCGATGCGTATAGAATATTTCCTAAAAACAAAAGAAATTATGAACTCTTAATACTTGCCAGATTCCCAGAAATATATCGATCGAATGGACTTTTAACCACACAAAAATATTTTTCTTTAGGTGAGATCGAAAACAGACCGACAGTGACAACTTGAGAGCCCCGTATAGAGGTAGGGTAGGAATAAAATTCCATGGGTTCCCTGACCGTCTATAGTTTTGGAAAACCATTTTAAAAAGAGTTTTTTAGAAAAATCATTTGAAAACATGGGAAATTCTCTCCTCATGAGTTGCTTTATTCATGGAATCAGGAAAATTATGAAGATTCCAATCCTCATGAATTTTTACGGCAGAGATTGGACAGCCTCTGGCCATACCTGTCAGAACCGCAATGGTATGAATGACAGGGCCTTAGCTGGTTTAGATTCTCATGACTGTCGGTCATTAAAACCATGCAGAAAATCTTGTGTTCTAAGCTGACTTCCCTATATGCAAGCGTGCTTGAAGAGGGTAAGGTTTAAGGTTCCCTCCTATTTGGCAGGTCTTACGATATACCTCAAGATCGCAGGTACGTGTAAGAACTTTTTGATATACATCCCGGGTACGTGAGTGTTCTCGTCACTCTATATACCTCGGTAAGTACTTGGCCAATGAGAGTGGTCCCAGGCGCTTTTGGTTAGTGCAGACCCGCAAGTCCGCGGCCTAGTCACGACTCTGGTCCAGCAGTTGATAGGGTAAATTTCACACTCGCGAAAATGCATGATGAGACGTGGGTGTGTGCAAAATAACAATATGGCGGTTCATTATTGATCAATTCTTTATGGTTTGTTATGGTAATTTACACAATTTTAATTATGAAAAAGATTTTCCTCACATAATTAACAAGTAAAGGTATCAGGGTATCCACCTCAATCGCTTCTATGTTATCCTAAAACTAAGGCTTGCAATCCTATATCTAATAAATAATAGGAGTTAAATATATGATCCATTGAATGAAATAGTCGTGTTGAGAACGTGTTAAAATAAGAGATATAAAGATAGAGAGATAGAGAGAAAGAAGAGAATAAGTGAGATCTTGCTTTAACTGATATGAAATATGAGTATGAGTAATATCTATTTTTATTAAGAGCTAACCTCCCTACTTATATACAAAATTAATACGGGACAAGTTAAAATATATATAATATGAGATAATCTCCTTATTCATACCACAAATATGATATGGGAAAACTATATCTTTAGACATTACATATATATATATATATATATCCACATATCGATATTTTTGCTAGTGTATGATATTTAAATATCATTAATTATGTATTGTAATTATAAAGTTATAAATTCAAATAGAGGCTGACACAAGTGGGCTCGAGCATGGATTTAAGGCCCATTTGTAGTAAACTGAAAAAGTGGTTTCGTCAAAATCACCCTTAGCTCGCCCAATTTTCGAAACTAGTTATCAAAAGGGTGCCTAAATGCTCATCTTTATAGTATATATTGAATAAGTATACTATGTTTTGTAGAAAACTAACCAAAATTATTTTTCAACGATCAAAGTAGTATGTAATAAAATAAAATGAAAGAATAGGCTGGCCTGTATAAGAGTCGTGATAGAACACTCTATCTTAAAGATTTTATTGTCTCCGTATGTGTGGGTACTAGCGGTCAATAAAGTCTCCAAGATAAAAACTATACAGCTCTCAGCAAAGCTCCTCTATGTACAAGTCCACAGGAAGACAAAGTAGAACCAATTCGATTAAACTGCCCAACAAAATATTGAAAGTAGTATATAACAAAATAGTATGCAAGGAAGAGATATTGGTGTAGGAGATATTAGATTATATGTGTTTATTTTTCTATGTATATTCAAATGAAAGCTTCACCACCCTTTGTATAATGGTATATGTCAAGCTAATTAATTACAGATTTTGAATTCACAATAATTCTTCTCATTAAATCAAGGGTTTTTTTGAGTTACCCTCTATTCTTAATCCATTAGTTGAGTTAGCCCCTTATTTTGTTAATCCTTAATCTTAACCCCCTAAAAATAGATGCAGTCAATTCCTCGTTAATTAATTTTTCATTTTGACCAATATACCCCTTTTATTCATCTTCTTCATTCTACACAGGGGAGAGAGAGACATGCTTTTCTTCAACAACTCCATTTCTACCTCCTCTCTCTCTCTCTCTATATATATATATATAATAAACCCCCAATCTCTCTATATAATGTTGGAATTTAACCACTTAAGTCATCATATCAAATCATCAAGATCTAAATTAAAACAATAAAACCGCAAACCTGGATCCATGATAAAAGAGGATCGATCACAATAACAGCACGGATTGAGCGGGTACGTGGTCTTCCTCAACTAAATTGCCTTAGTATCTTGATGGGAATTTTTGATTTTCTTCCAGATAGGGAGAAAGGAGCCATGTGTTGATTTGGTGTATTGGGGACCATAACCCTGATATCAACTTTATAAACAAACTAATTAGAATTCCCATTATACCCTAATAAGCCCATATAAGGTATATACACATTTAGCCCACAATTATTTGAGTAGTCTATGGGCTTAACTAAAAATTAATTAGACCGCTAAAAATTAGCCCATTAATTTAAATAGCAAATATAATTGAAGTATTGTAATATGTTGCCAACATAAATTAGAAAATATAATTTTTCTAACAATCTCCCACTTGGGCTATATATTATTCCTGAAACAACTGTATCATCGAATTCCTTAAGCACGCATCCGTATACTATTTATCCTTATACTTCTCCTTAATCAATCTGGTCTATCTCATGTACGAGCAATGAAATTACCGCAACTTTTATTACAATAAGGTCGTGACTAAACCACGATTATCATCGTACTAATACACTTAATAACATAGATCAAATGTGGATGAGTATCATGTAAATTACATGCAATGTGATCTTAAACATGCCTATTTCCAATTGGCCTAACTTTAATGAGATCAATTTTAACCCTCCAAACTTTACGTTAAACCATAATAGAAGAAAAAACAAACATTTAGAATTAAGACAAAAATAAACCATATTCTTTATTCTGCAGAAATTATGCGTCTAAATAAAAGAGCATCTATAATACAAACTTTCACTTAACTAGCACATTATCAGATAACACAAAATTCATATGAGCAATATACTCACGAAATACCTTATGTGTTAAGCCTTTAGTGAACGGATCCGTAATCATAGAGTTTGTACTTATATACTCTCTAGACATGACAACTCTGAACTCTTCTTTAATAACAAGAAACTTGATATCTATGTGCTTTAGATTTTTAAAAAATTTATGTTACTGTCGAATATAGTACAACCGATTTATTGTCATAAAATATCTTTAATGGTCTTTCGACACTGTCCATAATCTGCAGCCTAGTGACAAAATTTTGTAACTATATCCCATTTTAGAATCGAAATCAATATACCGGACGATCTCTAACTGATTTGATTTTTGATATATAAACATGTAATCCTTTTGTTCTATTTAAATACCTTATAAACCTTTAATTGGCAGCATTCCGAAGATATATCTTAGGATTACTTAAATGTCTACCAAATATCCTTACTATGAACGCTAAACCCAGATGCGTACATACTTTATGATACATTAGACTCTCTATAATTTATGCATAAGGAATCTTTTGCATATATTTCTTTTCAACCTTATTTTTGGGCATTGGTTGAGACATAAATTATCTCCTTTAATAATGATAGTATCTCTTGAATAACAGTCTTTTATGCCAAATCTGTTAAGAATTCTTTCGATATATCTCTGTCATGATAATCTTAGGATACTCGACAATAATATTGATGTATCTGTATTCCTAGTACAAAAGAGATATTATCAACATAAAATATCAGGAAGATAATGTTACTCCCACTAAACTTATGATATACATAATCATCAATCGAATTTACCTTAAAACCGTACGAGATAATAACTTGATGAAATTTGTGATACCATTGATGGAAAACTTTTAAAGCCATAGATGGATTTATTTAATTTAACGTTTTCTTGAGGTTGTTGAGTTTTCTATTTAGGAAGTTTATCAACATGGTCTTAATGATCCTATTTTGCGTCTGAAACAATGTTAGAAATTTGTTCCTAATTATTGTCAATAGTAGTACTTGGAATTTGAATAAATTCTTCCTTAATGTTTATAACTTTATCTTTCTCCTCAAACTCAATATCCTCAAGAAATCTGGCATTTTCTATCTTAATAAATGATTTTTTTGAGGGATCGCAAAATTTATAACCTCTCGACATTTCAGTGTATCTAACAAAGTAGCAGATAATTTCTTTATGGCCTTACTACAGCTAGTCAACCTGTTTTAGCTACTGGTTTGATATAACACTGTTTAAAAAATATGATGTAGTCTTAAATGTTTCTTCCTAGAGTCATTATGGTAGAAAAGAATGATTAATCACGCTCCTTCCCATATCCTTAAGCTTCTGTTTTATCTATCAGCAACACTGTTCATACTAAGTCTGTCTAGCATGGTGTACTGTGATATGATTTCGCATTTCTTTACAAATTTCACAAAGGTCCAGAATGTTGTTTACCTTATCCGTTTTATCTATCGTAGTATTCACCACCACGATCAGATTTAATGGTCTTAATTTTCTTACCTAGTTGATTTTTAACATTGACTGTGAAAGCCATAACAACGTTTACGGATTGTAACTTCTCATTAACTAAATATAGATATCCTTAATAATTGTCATGAACATAATAAAATATTGTTAGCCATTTCCAGGAGGTCGTAGAGAATAGTTCACAGATATCCACATGAATTAGTTCTAAGACATTTGAACTCCTTATGGTACTAGTTTTCTTATATTTGTCCATTTTCCTTTTACACATGCAAATAGATTTTAAAATTTGTGAAATCAAGGGGTTTTAAAAATTCCACAAGTCTCTTAATTCTCTATTTAGAGATTTGTCCCAAATGCTTGTGCCATAATATGGAAGAATTCTTATTAGTTAATTTACGCTTTGCATTACGTGAATCAATTTACAAAGTTTTATTACATGAGGTGATTGTATCTGTATATAAATTATCAATTAAAGAACTAGTAGCAAAATATTTGAATCTTAAAAAAGACTAACTTTATTATTTTCAAATAAACAAAAATAACCGTATTTGTCCAAATGAAAATATAAATTATGTCTAAATAACAATACTATATAAGTCTCTTCCAAATTCAAAAGTAACTAGTCTTTAATGATAACTTAAAAGTCCTTATAACCTCAACTACAACTGTGTTGTCATCACCCTGATAAATGAATCTTTCAGCATCAATTAGCTTTCGGCTTTATATGTAACCTCTAAATACACTTATGTGAGTAGTATCATTAGAATTTACTCACCAAGTAATCACATGTACATAAGTTAAATTAATTACCGAACAAACCTTAATGAAAAAGAATATCCTACTTTACATGCCAAGTGGCGTATTTGGAACATTACTATGTCTATACTTCTTGCAAAAGTAACTGACAAATTATTTATTATATTTTTTTTTTGCAATTACTATAGTGTTGTTCTAACTGCAACTTCTTACTTTTTTATCCTTTATAATTTTCTTGTCCTTTAAAGGTGTTTGCTAGATGAATACTTTCTATCTTTTATCGCAAAAAATCTTTTCTTCTTCTTGCATACAATAAGATATTATCTCATTAAGAGATCATTTATCCTTACGAGTATTGTAACTCACTATAAGTTAACTATATTGCGCAGGAAAAGAAATAAATAATGGATGCACGAGCTAGTCATTAGACAGCCTTAACTTAAGTACCTTTAGTTTGAAGGTGATATTAAACATTCCCATAATGTACTTTCCTTATGTTCCTTTTTCCTTATACCTTATTTAAACAAAACTAGTCAAAAGGTTACCTGCATCAGCCTTTTCGTTTTTCAACAAAACATTTCTATAATTTCTTTAAAGAGTTAAATAGCATTTTCCTCAGAAAACCACAAAAATTTTAGAATAGAACCGTTCTATTTCTAATTCTTAAAATTTGTGCCTTTAAGCACCAATACTAAATTTATGTTGGCAGATATATAAAACATAATTAAAAATTGAATAGAGAATAAATTATAAAAATTACAAACATACAATTAATATACATGTTATAACATATTAACAAACAACATATATGAATGACACAATTATTCAAATTATCAATAGTGGATCCCCATTACAAGATACCTAGCACAATATTGATATTTAGTATTTGGACAAAACATCAACTTGTAATTGATCCTCTCAACGTAGTAATCAAGTATATATGATAAATTCCTATCAACCAATATGACTTCATTTTGGCCGACGTATTATTCACATGAAAACTTGATTGTCATATCATATTTATTACCACATGTGTACATGTTATTAAGCCAAACAATAACCTTCATTTGGGCCGATTATTATTCACATAAATAACAAACACACATATTAATATTCCAAAACAAACAAATTTACGCGATAAAGGTTACTTTGGCAACTTATCATTTCTATTCATTTATTTTAAAATATCAGACAATTTGTGCTTCGCATTCTTATGATCTAAAAAATCAAATAAAAAAATAAATAGTGAGATTTGCAAAGCACAAATCTTATCTGCCCCACATTGATGCGTACAACAATTTTGGATTACTGGCAGTCTAGGGACCCACATAACCGGATGAGATTGTAATAGATACTCTCAACACAAGAATCAAATGTTGGTAATAATTTCTATCAAACAATAAGCCTTTCTTGGATTGACTTATTAGTCACATGAAAACTTGATAATTATCACACATTTATTTTCGCACGTGTATTTATTATTCTGCTAAATAATAACTTTCCCTTGAACCAATTATTAAATGTATAAATAATAAAAACACAAATTTTGAGAGAAAACAATGTTTATTATTTGGCCAAACAATAACCTTCCATTGGACCGACTATTAATTGCATAAATAATAAACATCAATATCTTAAATGAATAATTTTATTAAACATAATAAACTAGAGAAATATAAATATACTATACAATGCATATATATTTAAAATTTATAACATATATTAAATCAAAACTAAATCCAACATATGTGAAAATATATTTATATATTAAACTAAATCGTCTCACAAATTTAATTGGCCAAAAGTCAGTCATATCACATCAAAACAAACTTTATATATATATATAAACAAAATACACCTTATATGCCATTCCTTAATATATACCATCAGAATATATATATATAGGGTAATTTTCTGGTGCGCATTACTGTTGCGCATCAGTCCGTACGCATTGGGCGTTTTGGCTCGCTTCCCGATGGAATTTTTTGATGAAATTTTGTGGGGATGTTTTTCATCGTGTGTAGAACATCTCCACCAAATTTCATCAAAAAATTCAACCGGGAAGTAGGTTAACTACGTGATTGAAAAAAACTGGTCCAGAAATAGATATATAAAATCCAGTTTTTTTCAATCACGTAGTTAACCTATTTCCCGGTTGAATTTTTTGATGAAATTTGGTGGAGATGTTCTACACACGATGAAAAACATCCCCACAAAATTTCATCAAAAAATTCCATCGGGAAGCTGGCCAAAACTCCCAATGCGTACGGACTGGTGCGCAACAGTAATGCGCACCAGAAGGGGACTGTATATATATATATAAATATTGAACAAACAACCAGGAAAGTAAAAGTAGGCTCATAGTCAAAAGTGGGCTCATGATTAAATCGCACATCCCGAGTGGTTTTTTTTACTGTAATACTTACAATCCGTCACATCACACACACATATATATATATATATATATATGCTTATTAAACTTATATCTATATAGGTAGTTACTATTGACACATATCAAAACACTCACTAACATTCTATTATATTTATTCGGTCCATAAGGAGCGAGTATATGTATAAATATTCAGTGCCTAGGGATTGAAATATGTGCACAAGGGCCGAGCCAATGTACACATACTCGGTTCTTAAGAATCGAACTAATTTAGAGTGTTAGAGAATATTTAAATGTGTGTCAATAGTAATCCCCTATATATATATCTATCACATTAGAGGCTAAATATATATATATATATATATATATATTAAGTGTTGAATGGATTCAATCAAAGTCATTCATCTGCCGTAGGTCAAATCGATTGGAGATTTGGCCCCCCTTTAATGTATAACTTTTTTATTCACCCTTTAATGTATGACTAAATCACATATATATGTATTTAGCGCAGAAGACAACCCATAGATGAAAAATTATTTACTTATTTATTCTAAACTGTTGGCACGTAAATTAACCAGATCTCGTAAATTTTTTTAATAATTTAACATGAAGTACCTTTGATATCACTTGTTGAAATTTAACCACTTAAGTCATCATGTCAAATCATCAAGATCTAAATTAAAATAATGAAATTGCGTATCTAGATTCATGATAAACAAATGCGAAATACGAGGATCGATCACAATAACAGCACGGATCGAGTGTGTACGTGATCTTCCTCAAGAAAATCACCTTAGTATCTTGATGGAAATTTTTGGTTCTCTTCTAGATGGGAAGAAGGGTGCCGTGTTTTGATTGGTGTATTAGGAATCATAACCCTAATATCAACTTTATATACAAACTAATTAAAGTTCCCATCAAACCCTAAAAAGTCCATATAAGGTATCTACACATTTGACCCACATTTATTTGAGTAGCCTATGGGTTTAACTAAAAATTAATTAGACCACTAAAAAATAGCTCACTAATTTAAATAGCAAATATAATTGAAATATTATAATATGTTACCAATATAAATTAGAAAATATATTTTTTCTGACATATATAAACCCACAATTCAATTTATCTCCACCCCAACTATATATGAAGCCTTCATTTATATATATATATATGTAAACCCATTTCTAACTCCTTCTTTCTATATATATATAAATGTGGTTTCAATAGTTACTTTTCTTTTTACCCATAGATGGTTATTGCAACATTAACTATTTGATGAAAAATCAATGGTTGAGATCAAATGTGTAGTTAGCTAATATAATTAATACACATTGGAGAAATACAAAGTATTAAATGCAAGGTTAAGTGGGTACCTTGTTGTTACCTGATGAGATGACATTTATTTTCTATTTAATTTTAAGGAATTATAAATTAGATATTCATTACATGATTATGTAATTCCAATACATAATATCCCTATTCTTTACCCATATAAAATATGTGATTTTATTTATATTGATATCTTGCAGTTAATCTACATTGTTAAGTTAATTAGTATTGCATGCTAAATTAATTCGTAAGTGTGAATAAACTAAAAAAAAATGGGCGATCTTGTTTCATAGATCTCGATGATTATGTTTCAAATATAATTTTTTTATCTAATTCCGATTTTTGAATTTAAAGTTATATTGTTTTAAAAAAATTATGAGAGAGAAAGTAAAGTGATTTGGAAAGTGTGAAGTAAAGTTGACTTTTTTTGTAAAAAAATTAAAAACTTGATTTTAAAATCTCAACCAAACATCACCTAAAGTTTAATTAAAACAATAAAAATAAGATAGGTCACCTTAACCTATTATAACAGGTTAAATGATTTAACATCTTACTAATATGCATTAATTATTGTCAGTACCCATTAATGAGTAAAAAGAGAAAGTAACCATTGAAAACTCACCTATATATATATATAGATATAGATATGTTTATGTATAAAACCTCTCAACCCTTTACAAAATTTAAAACCCAAAATCTTCCGACCAAAATTATCAAAACCCCAATTCTCAACTAGATTTAACTAAAATTATTAAAACCCATAAGCCATTTGACCCGTAACGATGGCAGTGGTTTCCGGCGACTCCGCCATTGATTATGCCTTTTGCAGTGGTGTCTTCTATTTTTGACTTTGGGTTTTTTGAACTGAAATTTGGATTTGGGTTTAATCTAGAACTTTATTCATCCCAAATTGAGGGTTGAATATGTGGACTCGTATTTGTCAATCTTGCTCCTTATAAACATGCCTGGTATTTGAAAATCCCACTCATAATATCATTGTGCTTGCAAAAAAAAAAAAAAACCAATTCGTGAAGAAAGTGAGGAATCGCTGGTGTTGAGATCGAGGTTAACTTTTTGTTGGCTGGGCCGGTGCTTCGTAGATCGAGAGAGAGGAAAAAGAACTGAAGATAGAGATGAAGAACCAAGAGATAGAAGAAGAGGAGAGGGGTTGGCCTAGTGGTAGACAACCTCCACCCTTGCCTTGAGGTCAAGGGTTCGACTCATGGGGTGGAAGGGGAGGGTTTTTCCTTATTTGTAGGATTAAGAGAGAGACTTAGACCTCCCTTAATTTAAAAAAAAAAAACCCAAGAGATAGAAGAATTTGTAGAGAGAAGATCTGAGAGACTGAGAAAAAGATAAGTTTTTAACTTGAGTTAATTTTAGAGAGATGTAGAACAGATTGGGAAGGAATGAGATGAAATTCTACCATGAATTTTAGAGAGACAAAGTTGTTGAGTTTTATTTTTGTTTAGAGAGAGAAAGGAAACTAGGGTTCTTAGAATAGTCATAAACGAAGAAGACGAGAGCATATTTGTCAACTTAACAAAAAAATATTATAGTATTAACACTGTCAAATTTTGGGGGGGTTAAGTCAAGCAAAACAAAGCCAATATAAATCAAGAGTTACAAATATGTATTAAACCAAAATAACAATCATAATAAAATAAAATAATAATGCTTAAATATATTTTAATGGAGAGTTATTTTGAAGTTTTAAACTTTAAATTCCAACATATTCCACGAATATACCCCTTTGTTCAAATGATTCTTTAATTTTTATATGTATAAATGCCATGTGCAACATCATGTTCTTGAAATTACAAGGCACGAGCGGTACATTATTAATTTCATACACTGTTTTCTTTTTTGGAAAGAAAATAAATCCAAGTAATAAAAAAAAATGAGTAAGCTTGATCTGAACATTTTGAGTAAATGCTTAAAATTTCAATCATTTGAGTTAAGCTCGAATTTGACAAAAAATTCTTAATATATGGAAGATGGAATCAAGACTAGAGGGACATGAGATTCCATGTACGAATGACAAAAATTGTACAAAAAAGGGTTGACAAATAGGGGGTGTATTTTAGACGTCTTGTGTGAACACCTAGACTTTAGATTACCGGCATGTTTAAGCTCGAATCAGGAAAAAAATTATTAGCATGGAAGATAGAATCAAGATTAGGTAGAATCACGAGATACCACATATAAGAATGACAAAAATAATTTAACACTAGTTGTGTACGTCAACGTTACTTCCCAATGGGTTGACATCAAGATTTGAATTTGGGGAGGAAAATGATGATTCGATACCCACGTTAGTAGCTTAATCACTTAGATTATTGGTAACGTTGCCATCCATCGGTCTTTTCTTATATTTCTTCTTAATTAATTTGTTGTTTTCCAAATGACTTTAATCATTAATCTTCACTTTATGTCAATTTAACAAATTTTCAACCCTTCGTAACAAGTGATTGGTAGTTGTTTCTTTCGTTTTTCTTAATTTTATTTGTTGTATTTATTAACCATCACTTATTTGTATATATTACTTTGTTTTACACATATAAGAATATCTTCAATAATCAAAATAAACGTTCGTGTCATCAAAATTTCAAAGTCACATTTTTTATTTACTTTACTCAAACTTTGTACATTGATTATGTTATAACAATAAATACGACTTTTAATTTGAGACACTTTATAAAAATAAAGGATCAAATAATATATTTAAAATTGTAGATATGTAAAATGAAAAATAAGTTGAGTATGTTTAACTCTCTCTAGTTTCACAACCATTTTAGAATCGTGTTAGTTAAATATGAATTTGAAGTTAAAAATTATATATTGAGCTAGAGCTAGGCCCCCCAATAACCGGACTTGGCTCCTTTTCATTACCTTTCGGTCTAATTTCGTCAAAGGGGATTTAGTTTGAGGACTAAACGGATGGATTTTTTTTCATAAAACTTAATAGAGATTATCTCAATGATGAGTAGATCATTTCTAGCTACAAAATTTCATTTGAAGATTCAGTCTAAAAATAGGTGAGATGATGATCTAAAATTTGAATGGTCGAAAATCAACAAATGCATCAAATTTTTATTACTCAAGCTTCCGGTTTGCATATCTTAATAAAATTTTGAGGACATAATATACTCCTTATAGCTACCAAGTTTTATGAAAAAAACCATCCGTTTAACTCTCGAATTAAACTTTCATGAATAGAATTTGACCGAATGAATAATTGAGAGAAATTAAGTCCCCAATAACCAAAGCATCCATTTTATTGGTTTCTCACGAGCAATACGAATCTAGAAGTTGAGCTAATTATTTTAAAATTGTTATGACGGTTAAACTCAATTAATAAGTTGGAAGCTAGTACGGTTCAAGTCTTCAATTATGGTTGGATCAAACTCCAATTCCTCACCCCTGCTCACCTCCCTATACTACCAACAAATTAAAAAAAAAAAAAAATCGTCTCGTATTAAAAATTACTTCAAAGTTATAAATATATATCTAATTGTAGCTTAACGTACATATATTGATTGAAGTGATATTTAATTAATTAATTAATTATAAAACTTTGTGGCTGAGACTAAAAGAGCCAGCATGCATCAAAGGCTTTTCAATTGAGTAGTACTATTATATACTACTAGTACTGCCGATGGAATTAATTATTTTTGACACTAGCTTAGCTTTTGTAATGACATTATTGATAACTCTGGAAATGAGATAAAAGGATTTGTATGATAATATTTTTTGTAAAAAATTTAATGAATAATATTTTTAAGAAATAAGGGCGTAGATATCATTATCATTTTAAGATAAGGACTTGTTTATCAATTGTGTTTTAAAATAAGGGTTTTTACCGAGTGCAAACTTAACTTTACAATAAAAAAAATTAATGCAAATTTGTTTTGCATGATGTGTAATATTTTAGAAAACAAAAAGTGCAAACTTAACTTTGCTTAACTTCGAAAAAATTATTATGTGCATTTTATTAATAAATAGGTTTTGAATATGTAATTTGTTAAAATTATTTTAAAGCACTGTCAATAAAACACTTATTTATAATAATATGCTAAAAAATATTTAATGCAAACTTAATTTTGCATGATTCCATCAAAAATAAAATTTAAAAATCTACTGCAAAGTTAACTTTTCACTTATTTTGGAGTTTGGTCAAATATAGTTCCTTAATTTACAAAAATATTATTCCTTGATTTTTTAACATAGAACTTTTTCATGCAAGCCCTATTTTTCAATATTCCGTTGATAAAGTTTTGTATCCTCAAAGGCATTAGAGCTAATTAATGATAAAAGAAAGATGAGTAAACATGTGATATCTCACGTTGTGGTTGTGATATACTTAGAGCCGCCTATGGTATTCCTTGTGTTCATGAGATTTTAAGTGTAAAGGTCATGAAATTTCCTTATTTTCCATTAAATCACCCAAGATTAGCAGTGTGCAGAAAATGAACTAAACCAAATGGATTGATTGGACCGAACTGAATATAAGGGTTTTTTCGGTTTTTATATATACAATGGTCCGGTTAAGTCTTAATTTTTGTGGACCGAAATGGTCAGGATATATCTATATTAAAAAAATTATTTTTAAAAATATATATACATATTTATTTTTTTAACCCATGTACCTAACCCTAAGTTCCCAAATTATCTCTCATACACAGCTGCACTTAAATGGACCATATGTTACGGTTGTTAAAAAGCTGGTGGACTAGCATGGGCGGAAGCGTATTAATTAATCTTAGGTTTATTATTTAGTGGTTGGATTCTCAAAAATCAATTTTAATCTAATCACAAAGTAAACATATAATTCTATGGATTTAATTCTGGAAAATATTTTTAATCTTTTCTAGCATGCATTAATTAATAAAGCAATTAAAAATATAAGCAAACATCAGAATTAATGACGTATCCCTCCTGTAGTGTAGGACTAATTCTCAGCAATCCATTATATGCATAAAAGTTTATAGACTCGATTAATCTCAAATCACACAGATTTACAAAGCTTGTATCGCATAAGTCACTTACAAAAGTCTCCACCTTTTGCGCGTATAGTCCTCTTATCCAAATTACATGAACAGGTTCACAACGAATCACTCGTCACGGTATCGCACCGTTCTTCAACTCCTTTTGCGAATCACACGCACTTGGGATTTATTTTGTCCTTTAAAGAAAGAACGATTGCTTTGGTATGAATTAAAAACCCTAAGATTGATTATATGTTTTGAGGTTTTAATCTCTCTCTAAGGTTTAAAAAATTCTTTCAAAACATCTGTAAAAATCTCTTACCCTACGGGTCTTTTTATAAAAAAATAGAGGGACCAACTCCCTTTAAAAAAAGGTTAAAAATACTTCAAATAGGATTTTATGCGATAAAAATACACTACTAAAAAATATATACCGAACCGTTCTAATACCAAAAAGGTGTATTGGTCCAAAATTAAGAATTTCAATTCTAAGCCCGAAAATGTGCCGAACCGTTACACATTAGGGATGGCAATAAAACCCAACCCGGTAGGTTTTTGACCCGATTTGATCCGAATGGGGTGGGTTTTTAAGATATCGAAGAGGGTTCGGGTTTTAATATAAAAACCCGATGTTGGTTCGGCTCGAGTTCAGGTTTGCATAAAATTAACCCGTTTAACCCGACCTGCCTTGAATATACCATTTTCTTCCTTAAATAACCTTATAATATAGTATAATTACTATGGGTCAGGGCGGATCATGACAAGGCAGGTATGGATTTATGCATATACTTTTCGGGCTAGTTTAGGTTTTGAAAAATAAAACCCGCACCGGATTGGGTTCGCGTCGATCGGGTTTATATACGGGTTGGGTTCGGTTTTGGCTAAACCCGATCCATTGCCATCCGTAGTACACATTATAAATGTGTGTACCGGTCCACCAACTACACATTAAAAGCTAGCCTATTATATGTTGACACTTGTCTTGGTCATTAAAAAGAAAACCAAACTTTGGATTTTAATGGCCGAGTATTTGATAATTATTTTTTTTATTCTTTAAATAAACCTTTTTATTTAATTAAATCTTTTTTTCTTTTTAATTCCATTTTCTTTTCTTTTTCTTTTTGTTTTTTGCGGAGTCAAATCCTTGCCTGACTTGCTTGCTTAGAATGAGAGTGAGTTTCAGGTCCGGAACTAGTGCTTGAATTCCATCTCTATTACAAAACCGGATGTGAGAGTTTCTTCTCATCCAGCTCCATTAGGAGTCCATTGATAAGAAGGGGCTGTGGAAAGCTTAAACCCAATTCCTACAGTAATGAAAATGAGCGCAATTGAAATTCCTGGGGAGTTAAACATTTATGTATTGATAAGACCATTCACTATTTCTTGAAGCTCGATATCTCCCCTGTATAAACCATATAGCCAAGAAAAACCATGAACCAGAATAGAAGATCTTGCCCCACCCATGATTAAATATTTGAACTCCAATTCAACCTAAATTTTCGGAGTAACTTTAGGAACATGTTACAAACATAATCCAAGAATTTTCTCATTACTTCAATTTGCCGAAGATCTATGGACATGATAAAAATTCAACAAAAATAGTAAAAAAAATTAGTTTGAAGGGTTTTATGAAAAAACCACCTTGGAAAATAAATCCAAATGCTAATGCTCACCGTATATCTCTTGATGTAATACTTTAATGCATCGCTTTGGTAGTTTGGCTTGCTTATAATTCTTCATATGTAATCTCAAACGACTCGAACAACTTACAAGAAAATGTACTTTTGTCGAAGGAAGAAAGACAATGCACACAATTGGACTTTAAAATTTCTCTATTTGGCTAATCCAAGACAAAAGAGCATACAACCTAACAGACTTGATGACTCAATTACTATAATTGCGTTATCCCATACGTAATTATAGTAAAATAATCAATTATCGCCTATTACAAAACAATTAAGGACGCAAGACATACCAACACCTTGAATCTCTTAGCTGGCTGCTTCAAACTCATGTTTTTCTTTATCATGTAATTCAATTTGAAACACCAAAGCTTAAACAAACACACCTGAGAAAAATCTGGGTTGCAAAATAACTACATATATATATATATATATATATATCTTATAACGCAACAATTTTAATTTCATACAATTCAATCTTTACCACTTTTATCAATTCTTCTCCCCTTTTTGTGAGGAATAGATAAAGGAAAACACAAACAAGTAGGAAAATCAATTTTTCTCCTATTTAACTACTCCCCCTTATTATGTACTCTTTTCCTGAAACATATGGATTCTCTCCCCCAATGTCAAGTAAAGACAAGGAAATAATGTAAGGAATACGTGGAAAGTAGTAAAATAAGAAACCAACTTATCTCTAACTTACAAAGAAAATTGGTTTGGAGATTCGAACCAAAATTTTTCCAAACAAAAACAAGTTTAGCACAACTTAACATGCATTGCTATGTACATATATCAAATTCAAAAATTGTCAATCAAGATAAAAAAAAAACTTATAATTACCATTAAATTGATACATGTACAATGGCCAAAGAATGATAATCAATTAGTAAGTATATATACACCAAGCAACAAAGAGTATTTAAATATATCATGTTGTGCATGCAAATTGGATTATACAAAGTGCAATTTGAATAAACATAGGTTTCAAAAATTCAAGCAGCCATATGCGTGAAGATTTAAAAAACCTCTAAGTCATTAGATTTTCATCTTTTTCTCACTTAGAAGCAATCTTTTATGTCAAATATACAGTTTTTTATATTTAATTAATGATATTTTTATGTAAGCAATCATTCAATTTTGATTGAGGCTTTCACCCCTAGTGGAGGCCACCTATACCCCATTTGGGACCTATCGGTTATCCTTCTACCATGGTAGCCATTTTTCATCCCCTTTACATTTTTTCTCATTTTGCTTATCTTTTAAATTTTCACTCAAAACTACATACACAAAATCTCATTGCATATAATTACTATGCTTAGACTACTTCTCCCTAAATAGTCCATATATGAGAGCTTATGAATTTTCAATTTAAAGTAGTATGTCTAACACATGCGACTATGTAAAGTTTTATATGTTGGCTTAATCCCGTCGATGAAAACACATTTTCATTTGTAATCTTGTTGCGTCAATAAAGCTATTCTTTGAAGATTTTATTTACCAAAAGCTTCCAAAGATTATGCAAACTTTGGTCATCATAATGGTAAGCTTGGTAAAATAGGATGGTTTCAGTGTCTAGGTGGTGTTCAAATCAGTTGATATCAATTTTTAATCTAATGTGTGATTCCGTGACGGGTTCTATTGTAGAAAAATCATGTTTTCCATTTGGCAAAAAGGTGGACTGGTACACATTGTGTTGATATGGACCGGTCCAGCTGTATTATTCCAATTGTCCAAGGAAACAGATTCCTCGACATGGTGGATCGGTACAAGCCTTTTTCTGGACCGGTCCCGCAGTTATTGATGGACCTGTACATAATATGCTAATGTGGACTGGTCCGGCAAGGTTTCTGGCATTGAATTTTTATCCATTGGGTTGTGTTTCCTAATTCAAAAAGGAAACTTACTCAATTTTCTCTTATAAAGTAAACCCCTTGCCCAAAATTTATTAACGCTATTTTTCTAATCAATATACACACTTTTCAAGAGCGTTTTACATCACACCACCATCTAGAGTTTGAATCTATCTTCATGCCAATCTAATTGTTCTTCTCTAATAACAAAGATCCTAAAGTTGTTACTGAATCGCGAGGCTGTCAAGGAGATCGGAGCGAGTCCGAGGAGTGTGATACGCTGTGTTCCAAATCGATAGATTCAAGGAGGAAGCTACTACACTAGAGGTTACTTCTAAAGTTGTTCTTGAGCGATTTAAGACTTTTACGTTTAGTCAATTAGTGATTAATCGAGTCTGTACCTCTTGTGATTTTATTGTGGATTTGTTTGTTGAGGATTAGTCATGCACTATAGGGATACCTTGTTATATCTTGCCTTGATTGTTTATTTTTCGTATGCATGCTAGACAAGATTAAACAAGCTTTTAGAATTAAAATTGGTAGACTCTTAAGTTTAAATTATGCTATGTTAATAAAATTATTTTCCGCATATACCAGAGAATAATACACCTAGGTTAATGCATTCCACACGCGTTCATAGTTTTTCAATTAGTATCAGAGGGTGTTTCTTTAATTTGTTTGGAAGATCTTGACCTAGGTTTTCTCTGAGTTTAGTATGGGTAAAGGTGAGTCTTCTACTCCTATCTTAGATGGCTTTAATTATACTTACTAAAAAGCTAGAATGTGCGATTATCTCAAATCTAAGAATGAACGCATATGGCTTGCGTTTCAAACTAGTTGGATAGCCCCTACAATCATATCCATGGTTGATAATATAGTTAAGACTACGCCCAAACCAGTGGATCAATGGTCAAAAAATGAACTGGAACTTGCTAAGTGGAATTCAAAAGGCTTAAACACAATCCAAAGTCATGTTACTGAGGATGAATTTAAAAAGATAGCCACGTGTGAAACCTCAAAAGAAGCGTGAAAAATCTTACAGGTGATTTATGAAGGCACTAGCACTGTCAAAAACTCTAAAATCCAACGTTTAACTGTTGAATTTGAAACGATTAGGATGAAAGAGAACGAAACAATCACCGAATTCCATAACAGGTTAAAAGACACAGTAAATTCACTATACAACCTAGATGAAATCATCCCTGAACATTGAGTTGTTAAGAAAATACTTAAGTCTTTACCATATCATTTCATTCCCAAAATAACTGTTATTGAAGAGAGCAAATATCTAAATTTTCTAAAAGAACATGAACTTTTAGGATCACTTCAAACCTTTGAAGCTGGTGTGCTTTTAAAATTATCATCCCAAAAGAAGGATAAGAACATTGCCTTCAATGCTCAACAATCCCATAATTCTGATGTTGACAACGATGAAGATGACCTAGACCTTAATAATGATGAAATGGCCCTTTTAGCCAAAAATCTTAGAAAATTTCTTAGTTTGAATAAAAAGTTCAATAATCGCTCTAATAAACCTAATGGAAACAATTCCAAAGGAGGACCATCGAATCAAAGAGGCAATCAATGGTTAAAATCGTAGTTTGGGAATAATAGCGCTAGAAAAGATGAGGCAAAGGTTACTATGCTTGAGAGTGTGTCACAAAGCTTAACAAGCTTAGAAAGGCAAACCAAAATAACCGTTCCATGAATGCGACTCTTAGTGATGATAAGGAAGGTTCGCAATCCATGAAGAGCAGCAATATACTACTTTTATTGCTTGCCTAGGACAATATTCAATTCCTTCTAATTCTAAGGAAGAACAGATCATCGATTCTAACTCTTCTCACAAGTCAGACGATGCTTTCGATGATGATCATGAAAAAGAATTTGATCTTCAAACAGCCTATGACGAGATGTGCAGCGAGATGGTTAAGACCAAGAAGAGAAACATCAAATTGAATACTAAGCTAAATTTTTTTAATGAAAAGATGGGATCTCTTGAAAAAGTGCGAAGGTTTAATCAAAATTTTAGAATCCGAGAAAGAAGCACTATTGGTCAAAGTTTTTGAGGTTGAATCTTTAAGACTGTCGCTACTTAAAGAAAACAAGAAGCTCAAAGTCAATCTTACCTCCCTGGGTAAAGACAAAAGAAACTCTCGTGTCTAAAATTCAAAATCTTAAAAGAGAGTTAGAGGAGGCTAAGTCTGTTAAGGTTGAACTTAAGACTAGGTCTGAAAAACTTGATAAAAATTTGCTAGGACCAGTCATTCGAATGAGAGAGTAGGTATAGGCTTTGATAAATATAATCGTTACACTTCCTAAACAAAGCCTATATTTGTGAAACCGCAAAAAACAGAAAAATCTACTCCCAAAGCTCAAAATTCTAGGACATTCAAATATCAGAATTCAATTCCTCAGAATTTCAGAGCTAATAAACCCACTCCTAAGAAAACTCAAAATAAAATGAACTTCCAGCCATATTTTTGCACTCATTGTCATAAGGAATATCACTTGAAAGAGTTTTGTTATCAACTTAGGAGTTAATCATATGCCTATACACAATCAAACTATGACCCACTGGCTAGTTTTGAAGAGCATCTCACATACTTGGTCAACAAATCTGAATATCTCATTAAGAATCTAGAAATGACATCTTTCCCTAGAAAGAAAGATCAAGAGAATCAATAACACCAAACCCCCTTCATAAAGTCAATCAAATCCAAGCAAGTCTGGTTAAGGAAAGACTCCAATAAGTGTTATGTGATTCATACTGCTCTCAAAGCTCAAAATACATCTCTCTGGTATTTTGATAGTGGTTGTTTTAAACATATGACTAGAGACCGATCACTTTTCTCTAACATAACAGAAAACAAGGATGGTGCAGTGATGTTAGGGATGGGAGTAAATCGAACGTCCTTGGGAAATGAATTATTTCCATATCTAGTTTTTTAACTTCAAATGACGTTATGTTTGTGGAAGGTTTAAAAGCTAATCTCATTAGCATAAGCCAGTTATATGACAATAATTTTCGCGTAAACTTCACTACTAAAGAATGTGTGGTTCTTAATTCTGATGGAAAGTGTGTTTTACGTGGAGAAAGATCGTCTGATAATTACTACTGTATATTACCTTAGTCAACCACTGTCTACAATAATGCTACACTCAATTAGGGTGAGTTGTGGCATCAACGTCTAGGCCATATGAATTCTAAAGATCTTAACAATCTATCTAAAAAGGAACTAGTACGTGGCTTATCATCACTAGGAACACCTTCATCTGAAGTCTGTGGAACATATCAAAAAGGGAAGTAAATTCATAATCCACATAAGAAGTCGGGATTTCTTGCCACTTTTCAAATTTTAGAATTAATCCATATGGATCTTATGGGTCCTATGCGAACAAAAAGTCTAGGTGGTAAGAAATACATACTAGTTATGGTTGATGACTTTTCTTGATTTTCCCTAGTTCGATTTTTGTGAGAAAAGTCAGATGCTAGTGATTCCATCATCAGTGTCATTAGGTTGATCCAAAATCAGAAAAATCTCACTGTCACCAGCATTCTCAGTGACAATGGTGGATAATTCAAAAATTCAAATCTTATTGAATTTTGTGATCAACAAGGAGTTAAGCATGAATTATCTTCACCTCGCACTCCACAACAACATGGCATTGTTTAAAGAAAGAACATAACCATTCAAGAAATAGTTCGTCCTATGATTCTCGAAAAACAAGTTCCTAGAAAATTCTGGGTCGAAGCAGCCAATACTGCATGTCATACTGTGAATATGGTTTATCTCTGTCCAGGTATAAATCAGACCCCTTATGAGATTTGGAATGGTAGGAAACCTAATTTAGCCTATTTTCGTGTCTTTGGTAGTAAATGTTATATCCTTAAAAATCATGGAAATCCAAGAAAATTTGATTTCAAGAGTTAAAAAGGAATATTTCTAGGCTATTCTCATACTAGTAAAGCTTATCGAGCATTCAATTTTAATCCACACAAAATTGTTGAATTTATCAACATTGTTGTAGATGACAAAGTTGTGTGCAAGTTCGAAAAACCTCAAGTAGAACTCATATATATGCTCGAGTTTAGTGACGAAAGTGAGACAGAAATTAAACATGAGACCGAAGCCCATGGTGATAACAATGCAGTATCCTCCTTGGATGTTGACTCAACCCTGGCCGCTCATTTAGAATCAATTCACCTGGGAGAAACCTAGTCGCTAGGTGATGACTTACCTATTTCTAAGGTTCAAAAATGTGTCGATGCCTCCAAAATCATTGGAAATCCTTCTACCGGTGTCAATACACGTGACCAAATTAGGAATGAAGTAGTTAATCACTGCGACATTTCCCAAATTGAACCCAAGAACATCAAAGAAGTTCTTCTTAATGAAAATTGGTTCATGGCTATGCAAGAAGAATTGCTTCAATTCGAAAAGAATCAAGTGTAGGAATTAGTTCCTCGTCCTAAAGATAACAATGTCATTGGAACCAAATGGATTTTTAAGAATCAGTTAAATGAACATGGTTTCATAGTTAGAAATAAGGCGAGGTTCATAACTCAAGGTTACACACAAGTAAAAGGCATAGATTTTGATGAGACCTTTGCTCATGTAGCTAGGTTAGAGTCTGTTAGACTTCTTTTAGCTATAGATTGTCACTTCAGGTTTAAGCTTTATCAAATGGATGTCAAAAGTGCCTTTTTTAATGGATACTTATAAGAGGAAGTATTCGTTGAGCAACCAAAAGGATTTCAAGATCTTAAATTCCCAAATCATGTATATCACCTTCGAAAAGCCCTTTGTGGTTTGAAACAAGCTCCTAGAGCTTGGTATGAGATGTTAACTTCTTATCTCTTAGGAAAAGGGTTTACTAGGGGTAGCATAGATAAGACTATGTTTGTTCGATATAAAAAAAGGGAATTTTGGTGGCTCAAGTCTATGTGGATGATATAGTCTTCGGATCCACCATAGAGGAACATACTTAAGAATTCACCGATGTCATGAAAAGTGAATTCGAGATGAATATGGTTGGTGAACTGAATTTCTTCCTAGGTCTTCAAATACATCAACAAAAGGATAGGATATTTATATCTTAAACTATATATGCAAAAGAATTAGTGAAGAAATTTGGTCTTGAGAGCGCAAAATATACTAGTACTCCCATGAGTGTTGTCACAAAGCTATGCAGAGATACTAATGGCAAGAATGTTGATCAAACCTTATTTCGTAGTATGATAAGTAGTCTCATTTAGTTAACTGCTAGTCGTCCTAATATTACCTTTAGTGTTGGTGTATGCGCTCGATTTCAAGTTAGTCCCAAAGAGTCACATCTCACAGCTATCAAAAGGATTATCAAATATGTGAATAGAACTCTAGGCTACTGCATATGGTATTCTTTTGATACTAATGCTTGCCTTTTTGCGTATTTAGACTCCAATTAGGCCGGGAATGTAGAAGATCGAAAAAACACGTTTGGTGGTTATTTTTTCAATAGGACGTCTTTTGTTTCTTGGCATAACAAGAAGCAAAATTGCATCTCTCTATCCACTGCTGAGGCTAAGTACATTACAGCCGGGAGTTATTGCGCACAACTTATCTTATGTTCTTATCGAAGAAAAAGTGGTGTCCTTATCTTATGTTCCTACCGAAAATCAGCTTGCAGATATTCTTACGAAACCCTTAAATAGCCCCACTTTTCACAATCTTCGAAAATCTTTGGGTATTTGTCTCGTAGAATGAACTTGGTAGGACTTGCATCGGTCAGTTATTAGCTCATTGCATTATACTATTTGCAAAATTGGAAAATTTTGAATTTTGATGCATAAGATCAAATTGCTTAAGAATGTCCACATATTCATATGCTTGATTTATTTTAATGCTCTTTCCATGAATATTGATTGATTACTGGCACTTGTAATGAGAACTTATTTTTTTTCTAAAACTTATTAACAATGGTATGCTATGTAAATCATATAAGAGTTTGGTCTTAAATCCCTTTCATCACTCACTACACGATCTAAATAAAATTCTTGAAAATCACATGCGTTAGACTTTGATATCTTCGTTAAATGAAAAGTAAACAATCATATAGTTATATTTAGTGAGAAGAAGTCTAAGTATTGTGATTGCAATTTGTGAGCCTCTAGTGTTGGTGGAATGAGCGCATAATAAAGACAAGCAGAGTGAAGAAAAAATGTAAAAGGGATGGAAAAGGGATACCATGGTGGAAGGAGAACGGTAGCTTCCAAAATGGTGTATAGCTGGCCTCCATCAAGGGTGAAAGCCTCCATAAAAGCTTTATTAAATACTTGCAATAATTGGTTCAATATCAAAGCAGCAAATTATAACAAAAAAATTTGAAGAAATAATATTAGTTGAGGAAGGAAAGTTGAAAATTTAATGACTCAGAAGATCTCTAAATTTTTCTGCATATGAATGAATATTTTTTGGACACGTGTGTCTTTAATGAATTTTTCTTGTTGATCCATTCACGTGCACTATGGGATTTAATTCTATACACTTTACAATGCTTGGTGTAATATATTGATATTATTTCTGGGCCTTAGTCTCTTAAAATATATGTGTTCTATATATATATATTTATGCTTCATTTTACTCAGTAAAAAATCAAAATTCAAAAGAAAGCAGAAAGCAGAAAAACGCCAGCATATATTGCGGACCGGTCCATATATTGCTAATGTGTATCGGTCTGGCATATGTCGACTGGGCAACTTTGACTTTTTGCATTCAAATTTGAAATCTCTCTATTTATTCGCTCTCTCACATCTGTTTCCCCCATTCCCCTCTTCTCATCTTCCAAGCTAGGGTTTCTTCTCCCCTCCATCTCTTTATCATCATTTGGGCTTCTTCACTTAAATTGGTAAGCTATTTTCATTCCATCTTGTTTAAGCCTTTTTTAATCTTCATTCCATCATGTTGATTATAGTCATTATATCCTTGGTTTGCTTGGTTTCACTTCTAGGAGTGTTAATGGCTAAAACTAAAGGTCCGTCCAAATCATCCTCTAAAAAGCATCATTCTCCACCCATTCCATCTCCCACATCTCTGCCCGTTAAGAAACCCAAACATGGTGACTTTGGTTCCAAAAGGAAGGGCATTCAAACCGAACCCTCTAATCCCTCTTTGGCACAATATGTTTTGGCCGAGTCTTGGTCATAGCCAGGAACATACTTTCCACAATTTTCTACTGATCTAAAGGTTAAGGAATTTACCACCCATTATTCGAAAGTGAAAGTTAATTGGGAGCATATTGTGAATTTGGCTGTTTTTGACCCTCTAGTAAGAAAAACACCACCATTCCCCCTCTCGTATACGACTGGCTCATTTATCGTCATTGGGATAAAATCATTTTTGATCATATGTGTTATCCAATTATGGTTAGGGAATTTTATTTTCCAGCTAAATTAGAAGAACATCCTAGCAACCATCAGGTCAGGGGTTGTGATACTTACATTGATGCCGATTTAATCTGTCAAATCTATTCTCTACCTTTGGTTAAGAATCCTCAGTTCATATTCCGTAGCTAGAGCCCCAAGTATTAATGTCATTTTATCCATATTTATGGGCATTACTCACGTATAGGATAATCTTCTTCGTGTCGCTACTGGGTTCTTGCATCCTGATTACCTGATTCTCATCACTCCAAGGTTGGGCCTAAGGATGCTATGTTTTTATATGCTGTTGGGATGGGTCATACGATTGACTTGGCTCAAATTCTGTTTACCCGAATTGTAGAATGTTTGACATGTAGGAAAGAGGGACAATAGTCTTGTACTGGATTAGTTTTGGGTTCTCTTATTTCTTAAGTGTTGGTCGAGATTTGGAATGTCCAATCCTTTTCGACCAACACCATATTTCATAGTTTTCATGGTGTCTAAAATTTGACTTCATGGAATAAGTCATTATCTCAAGCTCCCGTGTACATCAGAGCCAAGAGAGATGAAGACGATGTGTTTATTCAGAGGAAGCGTCATGGGGAGACAGGTGCTAAAGGGAAAGTAATTCAAGGGTTGTTTAGGCCCTCGATTCTATCGGAAGAAAAAAGTCTTAATGGAATGTTTAAACGACTTTTTCACAAGCTTGATTACTTACACCGTGAGCATGTAAAGATTTGTCACAATCAGTATGTGATAGGAAAGTAAGTTCAGAAGATCGGGAAGCAAGTCCACCTCATTGGGAATTACTTGGCTCTTCCTGAGTTTTAGCATGAGTATGCTGTTGAGGCAGGACCTTCAAAGCCTCAACCAGACTCCCCGGCTCGAGATGCAAAAGAGGCTGCCAAAGTAGACAGTCAAAAGAAAGATGATTTTGAGTCGGAGAGTTCAGGATCCGAGTATAACGGCGAGGAGTGATAGCTCTTGTCTATTAGAAATTTCTCTTTAAGACTTTACTATTTTGATAGACAGAAGGCATGTTATTTCTAAACTTGTTTTGGTTTATCGGTTGCTTTATTTTTGTTTTTGACCAGTATTTTCTGTCATTAAATGCTATGTTTAGTTCATATGAGCATGTGCTTGTTGATATATTTGGCTATCGCTAACAAAAAAGGGGGAGAAGTGAACAGGTTTAGGGGGAGATAAATACCTTGTTTTATGTTTTTATGTGAGCGTCTTGATTGTTTTATCATGATTATATCTATCCCAAATGCTTTTCACGGTATTTGTTTTAAGTTGTGATGTTTCAGGTGCAATTTAAGTACATTCGCTAGAAGCATGATGTGTTGGCATGAGTCAAGGTTGTATTTTATTGTATAGGCTCAAAATGTCTATGTATAATTATAATTTTGTTTGGGATTGCAGTATTATAGTTGTCTAGTCATTGAGTCTGTTTAAGATGTATTGTGTTTTGTCTTAGAATAGCCAAAGGGGGAGTTTGTAAAGTTTTATATGTTGGCTTAATTCCGTCGATGAAAACACATTTTCATTTGTAATCTTGTTGCGTTAATAAAGCTATTCTTTGAAGATTTTATTTACCAGAAGCTTCCAAAGATTATGTAAACTTTGGTCATCATAATGGTAAGCTTGGTAAAATATGATAGTTTTATAGTCTAGGTAGTGTTCAAATAAGTTGATATCAGTTTTTAATCTAATATATATGTGATTTCTTGAGGAGTTTTGTTGTAGAAAAATCATGTTTTCCATCTGGCAAAAGAGTGGACCAATAAACATTGTGCTGATGTGGACCGGTCCGGCAAGGTTTCTAGGCATCAAATTTTTATCATAAATTTGTATCCATTGGGTTATGTTTCCTAATTCAAAAAGCAAACGTACTCAATTTTCTCTTATAAAGTAAACCCTTTGCTCAGAATTCATTAACGCTCGTTTTCTAATCAATATACACATTTTTCAAGAGCTTTTTACATCACACCACCACCTAGGGTTTGAATCTATCTTCATGCTAATCTAATTGTTCTTATCCAAGAACAAAGATCCTAAAGTTATTACTGAAGCGTGAGGTTGTCAAGGAGATCAGAGCGAGTCTGAGGCGTGTGATACGCTGTGTTCCAAATCGATAAATTTGAGGAGGAAGCTATTGCACCAGAGGTTACTTTTAGAGTTGTTCTTGAGCGATTCAAGACTTGTACATCTAGTCGGTTAGTGATTAATCGAGTCTGTACCTCTTGTGATTTTATAGTGAAATTGTTTGTTAAGGATTAGTCCTGCACTGCAGGGATACCTCGTAATATCTTGTCTTGATTATTTGTGATTGATTGTTTTTTTTCGTATGCATGCTAGACAAGATTAAATAAACTTTCGGAATAAAAATTGGTAAATTCTTAAGTTTAAATTCTGCTACGTTAATAAAATTGTTTTTCGCATATACCAGAGAATAATACACCTAGGTTAATTCACTCCGTACGCGTTCATAGTTTTTCAGACTATTCAAATATTCCAATGTAGATCGTACAGTGTAGTGTGTGCCATATACTCAGTACCGGTTTTAATCAATTAAGTCAATATAACACATATATCTCAAATTAAACATTTATATATGAAAATTATGAGATATCTAGAATTGAAAAGTAACAATTACATTGCATGCAAGAATTCAAAAAAATTCTTGGATTTTAAAATTGCTTAGCAAATTTTGAGACAAAAATCCGAACTAATATATAAATCGGGATCTAAGCAATGAGTTAAGACAAGTAACAATTACATTGCATGCAAGAATTCAAAAAAATCTTGGATTTTAAAATTGTTTAGCAAATTTTGGGACAAAAATCCGAACTAGTATATAAATCGGGATCTAAGTAAGGAGTTAAGACAAGACCGATCCTATACACAATTGCCTAGCATAGCCAACGATTCGACCCCTCATATGTTATGCAAACTCCTGAACACCTAAATGGGTGCAACGGTCAAACTTGTCAAATCTTAAGAGTTCTAACCTTCCCATATCTCCCAAATTGCCTACCTCTAGGACCACCACCAAATTATAAAGCCTTAACTTCATTGATAGTCCTAGTAGACTAGAAAACTAGAACTCTGAGCCTATCCTCAAAACTGAAAGATTTACTCTTTTGTTTGAATTTCAGTCTAGAGGGGATAAACTTTGGTGAATTCCTTGAAAATGAATTCCTTGCTCACCAACAAAATTCTCTTAAGTGTCTCGTATGATTGCAGTACTCAAAGAGGTAAGGCTATCTTTTAACTTCTCGTTCTCATCAAAGAGAGACTATTGTGAGTTCAAATTCAAACACTTTGACAAAGTGTGCACTTTAATTTCTCATAAATCAACTAACCTATCAAACCTTCACACTTTTGAACTTGTACCATATTTTCATCAAATTTTTTTAGTTTTTTATTAAGATGGATTTCCCTCGTTTTAGCCTTATTCAATTCTTCACACAGCTGGTCATAAGCTGTTTGAAGATCAAGCTCTTCTTCAATCTCTTTATCGGAAACATCGTCTGACTTGTGAGATAAGTTAGAATCGATTTATCTTTTTCTTTTCTATTTGAAAACTCATGTGACACATAACTAACAACAAAAGCCACAAATTATTTCTCCTCATGGGGCAAATCATCCTTATGACCACTAACTGTAGTATGTGTGACACATTTAGATTAATTCTCTTTCCTAAGCTTATTAAATTTAGTCGCACATTTCTAAGCTTGATGACATTTTTCTTAACATTTAAAACATTCATTGGTCTTAGTACCATTATCTCCATACTGCTTTTGGGTCCCTTGATTTCTCTGATTTGATGATCAATCATTATTTTGTTTCCATTCGATTTAGAAGAAATTTTGGAAGTTTTGCTCAACCGAAGGAGTTTTTAGAAATTTTTAGCAAATTTGACCATTTCTTCTTCATTAAGATCAAGGTCCTCATCATCATCATCATCTTTAGAATTTTGAAAATTTTTAACTTTGAAAGCAGTATTGTCTGTATGTTGTAATGAGAATTTTAAGAGAGTATTAACTTCAAAAGTTTGGAAAGATTCTAAAAGCTCATTTTCTTTTTATCATGCCTTTTTTGAAATCTCACACGTGACAATCTTTTTAAATTTGTCAACCGTCACACGATTTTGGATTAGATTTAGCCCTTTAGAGTTCTGCTTAGCCGATTCTAATTTACTAGCAATCCACGACTTAGGAGGTTTTATTAATTTTAGTAACATTCTCAATCGTGGTACTTATGGGGGTGCTTTCCAACCATTCATTACTGCAAGCCATACGCGTTCATATTTGAATTTTAATAAAATTCGGAAACTAGCTTTCCAGTATAAATAATTAGAAGCATCGACAATAATAGGAGCTACATATGTTTGATCTTTACCCAAAATGGCCAAACAAACAAAAAGCAAGCAAAAACGTAGCTTATAACCTAACGCTAGCAACTTAAGGTAACCTGCTCTGATACCAAGTGAAAAAACTGTTACACTAGCACGTGCGGAAATGAATTAATTAACCATTGGTTTATTATTTAGCGGTTGGATTCTTTAAAATCAATTTTAATCGAATCACAAAGTAAATTTAGAATTCTATGGATTTTAATTATGGAAAACGTGTTTAATCTTTTCTAGCATGCATCAATTAATAAATTAATTAAACATATAAGCAAACATCATAATTAACGCGGTATCCCTGCACTGCATGACAAATCCTCAACAATCCACAATTTGCACAAAAGTGTACAGAATCATTAATCTGAAATCACAGACTTAAAAATTTAAATCGCACAAGCTACTTGCAAAAGTCTCCACCTTCTACACGTATAATCCTCTTATCCAAATTCCACGAACAGATTCACAACGAATCACTCGCCACTGTATTACACCATTCTTTAACTTCTTTTGCAAATCACATGCACTTGGGATTTGTTTTGTTCTTTAAAGAAAAAACAATTGATTTGGCATGAATTAAAACCCTAAGGTGGATTTTATGTTTTGAAGTTTTAATCTCTCTTTAAAGTTTAAAAAACTCTCTCAAAACATGTGCAAATTCCTCTTACCATATGGATCTTTTTATATAAAAATAGAGACCACCTCCATTTAGGAAAATATTAAAAATACTTAAAATAGGAATTTTTGCGATAAAAATACGCTAATCTCAAATATATAATTTTTATTAAAATATATATTTTGTATTAAAAGTTATTATATTTTAAAGTTTTATTTAAAAAATGAAGGAAGAGAAAATTGACGTGGCGGTGTAAAGTAAAAATGTATTTTAAGTATCTAATTTACATAAAACTTATTTTTAAAAGACCATTGAAGATGAATTTTTTTACAACTTTTTAAAATTTTAGACAAAACAAAAATATAAAAGGCCATTAAAAATGCTCTTACTGACCCGCGCAGTAAATATTTATTCTCTACCATTAGTTAATTATTTTAAAATTAATTTGAAGAACCGGGGCTTACTTGGGTTGTAAGTTGTATGATAACACTAGTTCAAGTACCCTCAGCCAGACAGCCACACTCCTTCCCTTAGGCTTCCCCCTCGAAAACAATATTCTAATGAAATTTAAACGTCCCAAAAAAAATAAAAAATAAAAACAAACAGACAGACAGACAGACAAAGGTCAAGCCTTTCAATTTACAACTGAACTTCCCAAAAACCACAAACATTACTCTACAAGTTGATTTGATAATAAGAAAAAAAATAATTCAAAAGTGTAGCTAGAAAATAAATTAAGCGAGGAGAAACATTACTTTTTTATCTTTTGTAAAAAAAAATTCTTCACAGCCATCAACAGAGGTAAGAGAACATCTCACATATCTCTTAACTTAATTTTCAACTTTTCACACAAATTAATTGTTTTTACTATTATTTTCTATCTTATTATTAAAAGGAGCTTTCATATTTCATTTTCTTTGAGTGAAACTTGCAAACACTTAAACACAATTTGTTTCGATTTCCCAATATATTCTCTCCTTTTGGGGGGTTTATTAATCAAACGAAGAAAACCCAAATGCACTTACAAAAACACGTTTGTTTTTCTAGTGTCATACTTGTTAGATTATGTAAAATAATCTTTGTGTATATTGTGTATATATTATTTTATTTTTATTTTTTTGTGAGAATGTCATCCGTGCCTTTCTCATTAGCATTGGTCAAAGATATATACAATGTATAATTATTCTAGGCAATAATACAGGAAGATATACATCAGTATGATCTACATACTAAAAATAATATATACACAATATACACAAAATTATTTTACATAATCTAACAATACTATCATCGTAGTAAGAATAAATAGCTTTGACTAATACAACTACATGTAAAATATAAGCAGAATGAACGTGAATTTGGTCTAACAAAGTTGAAGGACATACAAATCCCAATACAATGTTCGTGTACAATGTTCACTAACCATAACCTATATTAGTTTTAATGTCCAAATAAAAACAATACCTATAAGTTTCCTATATGTGCTACGTCTATATTATTATTCATTAGTTAAACATGATTATCAATTCATAATAATTTCTTACTAAATAAACTAATGTCAATTATTATTTATGTTAGTTAACAATGACACCGTGCTTCTTCTTATACGCTTTTTTTTACTTCAAACTAATAGACTCCGTAGCGTTATTTACTTGATTTAACGCATCTCAAAATTAAAAGAGCCTCGTTTCTTAGATTTATTATGAGAAACTTAACAGAGTGTAAATAAGTTTTATTCTGGTACAATTTAATTATGTTTAATGTAATGATCTAGCTTTTTGAGAAGAAGTATGGCGACGACTTTTATTAAGTGGTGTGACGCATTTAATAAATTTATTTGTGTTAAAAATTTGATATTTATTTCGTCCTTGGTCTGCATACAGTAAATTTTGCAGAGAGACAAACAATGTCGATGACGAAATTTAATTAGATTCAAATTCGGTGATAAGAAATAGTGAGTTATTTACAAAATAGTGTATTATTTACGATGAGACTTTTGTTACATGCAACTAGCCAAATTTCAGAGCGAATATCTTTAAAGAGGGGAGATTGTGATGTCCGTATTGTTTAGATTTGGATAATAATATTTGTTTTGTGGTTACAATAATTATAAAGTGAATTTTGAGGAGTTGTAGTGGGTTCCTTGAAAAAAAAGAAAGAAAAGAGGAGAAATACTTGCTCAGGAATACCACTATCTTGTACAATGAAAAATTGATAATAATTGCACAGGAACGGTTGCCCATATAACCCTTTCCCTTCCCTATGCCAGGGAATACTATTATTATTTTGAATTATACATTTCGCATAAACAATGCTTATTAATCTAGAGTGAAAGAAGAAAATTTGTGTTAGAGTTGTGAAAGTTTGAGT
>JAKCWG010000483.1:0-59910 GCA_021464415.1 Lonicera japonica
AATATGATATTCCTACTTAAGTTCTTCAATGAATGAATCGCTATGATATAGTGGGACGCGTCCAAAATAAAAAATGGGTTGTAAAAGATTAATTGCAATAAAACATGTTGTAATAAAACATTAAAATGTTATCACAAAAGATAAAAAAAGATCATAATGATGAAAAAAAACATTATTAATCGATTTATTGAAAAATTTCGGATAATGATTAAAAATTCAATATTTAAAACAACTAAAAGATTTATTATTTTAAAAGAAAATAAAATTTAATAATTACTTAAACACAAAGAAAAACCCATCATTAGTCTTAATAAAACTTTAGAAAGATTTAAAAATCCTTCAAAAGAAATAACACTCCCTGAATTAAACCAAGAAGTTAATAATTTAAAAAAGGAAATTTACTAAACTTTAAAAAAGAGATTCCTGAGATTAAGGAAACAATTAATAGTATTATTAGCAAAGAAAAATTAAAATTAGTTGATTCTTCTGATTCTTCTTCTGATGATGAAAACCAGAACTTCACGATAGAAGGTGGTAATGTGATGTGAGTTAAATTATTTACTAAGGCTAAGTCTTTTTATTAAAAGATATCACCATTCAAAAAGGTATATAAATATTACTTTAGTAATTAATAAAACATTTATTATTGAATTACCAGCATTAGTAGATAGTGGAGCAGATCTGAATTATATCCAAGAAGGATTAGTCCCCACTACTTACTATGAAAAAACAAGTGAAAGACTAAGTTCTGCAAATGGTAGTCAAATGAACATTAAATATAAATTACCTAAGGTTCATATCTGCCAAGACAATATTTGTTTAAAAACAACATTTGTCCTAGTAAAAAACATGACAGATAGAATAATTTTAGGATTACCATTTATATATTTATTATATCCATTTACTTCCTCAATTAAAGGATTAATTAGCACACATTTAGGTCAAAAAGTAACCTTTAAATTTGTTACTGAACCTAAAGAAAGAAACTTAAAAATTATCAAAGACCAATCAATCAGTAAAAGTCTAAATCTAATAAATTCTAAAACAAATCATTTAAAGTACTTAAAGGATGAAATTAAGTATAAAAAGATTGAAGAAAAACTTGAAGATAAAGATCTTCAAAATCAAATTAACAACTTTAATAATCTTTTATTAAAGGAGGTATGTTCTGATCTTCCTCATGCCTTTTGGCATAAAAAGCGACATATTGTTGGCCTACCTTATGCTAAGGAATTTAAATTAAATTTAATTCCTACTAAAGCTAGACCAATACAAATGAATCATGAACAAATGGAATATTGTAAGACAGAAATTAATGATTTACTTAAAAAAGGAATAATAAGAAAGAGTAAATCTCCTTGGTCTTGCCCTGCTTTTTAAGTCAACAAAAATGCAGAAAAAGAAAGAGGAACACCAAGGCTTGTAATTTATTATAAACCTCTTAATAAAGTATTAGAATGGATTAGATATCCTTTACCTAATAAAAAAGATTTAATTAATCGACTTAATCAAGCATTAATATTTAGTAAATTTGATTTGAAAAGTGGATTCTGGCAAATCCAAATTAATGAAAAGGATAGGTATAAGACTGCTTTTACCACTCCTTTTGGCCACTACGAATGGAATGTAATGCCATTTGGCCTCAAAAATGCTCCAAGTGAATTTCAAAATATAATGAATGATATATTAAATCCATTTAGTCATTTTGCCATTGTCTACATTGATGATGTACTTATATTTTCCAAATCAATTGAAGAACATTGGAAACACCTCCATTCGTTCTTTAAAACAATTAAAATTAATGGTCTTGTATTATCACCAACTAAGTGTTGCTTATTCCAAACTAAGATTAGATTCTTAGGTCATGACATCCAATATGGACTAATTAAACCAATAATAGGGCTATTCAGTTTGCGGATAAATTCCCCGATGAAATTTTAGATAAAAATCAATTACAAAGATTTTTAGGTTCCCTCAATTACATAGGAGAATTTTATAAAAATCTTAGAAAAGAATGTAAACCTTTATTTGAAAGGCTTAAAGATAATCCTCCTCCTTGGACTAATATTCATACTTCTTTGGTCCAACAAATTAAAAAGCATGTTAAGGAATTGCCTTGCCTTGGCATATCTGATCCATCTACTTTCAAGATTGTTGAAACAGATGCTTCTAATGTTGGTTTGGGGGGATTCTAAAACAAAAATTATCTCCTCATTCTCCAGAACAAATTGTTTGTTTTCACTCTGGCGCTTGGGATAATACTCAAATTAATTATTCTACTATTAAAAAAGAATTTCTTTCTTTAGTATTATGCATTAATAAATTTCAGCATGATTTATTAAACAAAAATTTTTTAGTCCGCATTGATTGTCAATCAGCTAAATTTATTTAGAAAAAAGATGTAAAAATCTTCCTCAAAACAGAGTTTTTGCGAGATGGCAAGCCTTTTTGTATTTGAATTTGATATTGAATATATCAAAGGTTCTCAAAATTCAATTCCAGATTTTCTCACACCGAATTCTTTCTTATAAAAAAAAGTCAAAATGAGTGTGGCGGCAGAGGCCGTAGGGGGAGGAGTGTTGGAGGGGTGGGGCTTTAGAGGAATAATCAAGCTAGATTCGAGTGTAAATGATTGTGCGTAAAATTAACATGCACGAACCCTAAATTATTATAAAAAAATTGAGATTTAAAGCAAAAGGAAAGGTAATTCCTTTTCTTCCCAATTAAAATTTACTAGTAACTTTATGTTTTGGGCCAAATAAAACCATTTTAGTCAGGCCCTTAGTAGTAAACTTTTGATAATAACCCATTTGATGTTGAGCCCATCCAAAAGCCCATCAAAACTAATTATCCTAAATCTAGCCCCTATTTACCCAAATACCAGGCTAACCTATTCTATGTTGAGCCCAGTATGACTGACATAGATGACCCTTTAATGTTACCCCTTCAATTCTTCCCTCCTGGATGGCACTTCTTGCCCCAGGCTACCCACAAGAATCTAAAATTTAACAATAAAATTTTAGTTTCTACCGAATCAATTTTTATTAAACCCATTTATGATAAGGATAATTCTTCAAAGGTCATCTACCATTCCTTATACATAAAGAAACTAATTACCCTTGCGGAATGGGGGAGTAATCCTTACGATCTCTTCCAATTACCTGGTTCTGATTTATTTTATAATTACCATGATTATATGGAAGCATGGATGAAGATCCTATGCTATCAAAATGAAACCTTTAATCACTCCTGGTTCATACAATTTGACCAGCACTTTAAACCTTCTTTCCCTAATTGGTTTGTCCGATGGTGGGGACCAGTTTGGACCTGATCCTAATTATCTTCCTGAAACCCTTTTGGAATACATGAATTATTTTGGAAGAGTTTCACCCTTAATTACAGAAAGTTCAATGCCTTTAATAGTCCTTTTCCTTAGTAAATATAAGGTTCCTTGGATTCTTAAATGGCAATACTATTTAGCCAAAAGCCCTTTACTCAGCCAAACCCTCCAATCAACAGTCCTCCAGTGCCGTAATTAAAACCCATAGTCAAATTGATATTGTTTCTCGCCAAACTTTTGTGAAATGGTGGGATAAATACACCATTGAGAGAATAGTCAACATTATCCTGAAAGAGTTCCCTTTAGCCCAAGGCCCAATAGCCCATGCGGTTACCCAACCTCTTTCTTCTTCACTTACCGTTCCCTTTCCCAATAAGGCTTCAGCTAGTGGAACCAAATCAGACCCAATTAAACCCAAAATTGAGCCTAAGCCTACTAATCAACCAAAACCCCAATCCAAAGTTGAAAGTCCAACTCAGTCCTCTAATACATTGGATCTTGATAGACTTTCTGCTTCTCAAATGCGGAAAATACTTGCTGCTCTCAATAACACAATTGACAAACCTCCTCTCGAAGTAGAAGGCTCTCCGAAATCAGATGAAGGCTCACTATCTGGTCCATCCTAGCCCAAAAATTGGTACGAGATGTCCATGTATGAAGACGCCCAAGACCCGTTTAATTAAATTGGTATCTTCACTCACTACTTGGGTCAATACCCAAGAAAAGCTGTATACCAAATTAATTACATGGTGCAAAAGCCAAAGCTCCCAGACAACATAATGACACTTTTGACAAAGTAAAGTCAAAAGCTTAACTTTTCCACCGAAAGCCATTCTACAAAGTTTGAAGAATATTGATTATGGCTTTCCCTGTGCAATTTGTCTACCATTGAAGACTCGTGATTCTACAGTGGCAATTTCTACTTTTCCTTCTATAAATTGATGTAAATTTTCATTATAGAAGGCAGGTCTAAAACCTTCTTTCTCTTGTATTTTGAGAAACTTATATTTTCACTATCATTTCATATTTAAGCAACCTCCCTTTCAACCAAGTTTGAATTGTAAGTATTTTAGAATCATTCAACAAAGTTTGAATGTTTTGATGTTTTGTAATTTATTTTCAATAAAGTTTGAATTTTATTAAATTTGAATTTTATTTATTTTAAGTATGCTCTGTGACTGCCTCTAATTGAGGATCTCTCACATCAGAAATTTGTTATACTAATCATTTACTATTCCGCGCTACTCTTATTCTCTTATTCTTCTGTTCCGCTTCTCATTTGGGTATATGTATGCGTATGTGGGTTTGAGTTAGATGTTGATTGTATTAAATTAATTTTGGCAAACAAGGGATCAGAATATGTGGATTATATTAATATATATATGTGTATGGTATGTGTATGTGTGTGGTTGTATATGATGTTGTGTAGATATATATATATATGGTATGATTATTGGTTGTTGTATATATGTCGTATTTAGATATATCTACCACCGTCACAACCACCACCACCACCACCACCACACCTACTACCATTACTGCTATTATTCATATTTATTATTGTTGTTGTTAATGTTGTTTCTTTACTATTTCCCTAAGTCCTGTATGGAAAATAGACTAGGATACCTTCATATGCTTGTGATAGTTTTACTATATATGATAAATATAACTAATGTAATTTATTGAGCACCTAGCATTACTCATTTGCTTTGTGATGAGTTTTACTACATATGACGAACATAACTAATGTAATTTATTGAGCACCTAGCATTACTATTATTGGATTCATTATGCAAACTATGTTACCTTGGATATCCTATTTAGGATGGATAAATAGCAAGGACACAAATCCTCTTTACGTCTCGGCCAAGTTAGTGTCCTTGAGGCATGTAGGTTACACTCGTACCACGGTTGAAAGCACCAAGAACGAGGACTAGCATGCATTCATTATTTGTTGTGATATTTAAGGTGTGATTCGTTGCAGGATTAATTCATGCAAATTGGAGATTAAACGCTACGTTGACTATATTTACCTTATGTCTTATATATGTGCTATACCGCTTTACATAAATTACATGTGTTGATGGACATCGTTAATGGGGTTAGTGTAGAGCTAGAATTGTTTTTCCTATTGGACATTGATCACTCCCTCTCATATTTTGCAGGCTATCAACATGTAGATGATACTAATCAATCCCCGCTAGAGCTTTTTGAAAATTAGGGCAGGCATCGAGGAGGCATTTAGTTTTCCTATCACATTTGAATAAATTGCTATTAGTTGTAGCCTTAGCTTGATTAGTTGAATGGTTAGTTTGAACTTATAAAACTTTTGGTTATGGACTATATCAAACACTTATGTCAGGTTATATTTTGTGTGTTAGTTTTTCGGACTTATTAATTATTGATGTTTGAAGATGATTTGGATTAATGCTAGACTTATTATTTATTATTTTGGTTAATTCATGCCTAAATTTTGGGGCATCACAAACCAAGTTTACATCAAAGTTAGCTAGAAAGTTTCCTAATCAATGTGTGGCGCGCAAACACTTACGAAACAAAAAAGACCATTTTGAACTTGATTTGACAACTTTAGATTTAGCTTTATAAGGAAACACCACATAGGAAATTAAATTCAAATGGCTTATAATCCTTCAATGCATCATTTAAATAGCTTGGCTCGCTTGTAATTCTACAGATGTAATCTTGAAAGACATAGACAATTTACAAGCACACATGTTCGTTATTGTTGAATGAATAAAGCCGACACAATTTAGACTTTACAGTTTGTTTTATTTTTTAAAATATATTTAATTACTTAAAAAATTCAAAAGAAGACTTCTGATAATTAAAAGTAAAATAATGAGCATGCAAGAATATGAGAGGAAGAATATATATTAATGATATACACAAACATTTATAGGCGTATTCTTGGCCGGTTAGCATTTAAAGTGTCGTGTCATGCTGTATGTGTAACTCTATGAGTGCAACTATGTATATGCTACGTGTCGTGTCGTGCTGTATGTGTAACTCTGTGAGTGCAACTATATATATGCTACGTGTCGTGTCGTGCTGTATGTGTAACTCTGTGAGTGCAACTATTTATATGCTTCATAGTTGGCGAGAGTATTTATTTTCTTTTGTCATATTTTTTTAGGGTTTTTAATTTAATTTGTTCTATTATGTTATTTTTGTATTATCAAAAATACCCTATTTAATTTGTTATTTTTGTATTTAATTGCTTAATTTTTTTAGGATGAACAAAAATTTCTATTAATAAACAAAGATACGAGCTAGTATTAATATTGAGCAAATTAACATCGAATATCTTTAATACCTTCTATATTTATATCTTAAGATGTTTTCGATCAGGTACTCATTGAAGGATTTAAAATTCTTGTCCGACTAACCAGTTAGAAGAATTAGTTGTGCTACTCACTCATTGAAGGATTTAAAATTCGTGTCCGACTAACTAGTTAGAAGAACTAGTTGTGCTACTCACTCATTGAAGGATTTAAAATTCTTGTCCGACTAACCAGTTAGAAGTACTAGTTGTGCTACTCACTATTAAACGTCTTGTTCGACCAGCCAATTAGAAGAACTAGTTGCGCTACTCACTATCAAACGTGTCTGTAGAAAGTGTTTGATTTCAACCAATTTCCAGTTTTGCGCTAATAGTAACTTAAGATAAGCTAAAATTCGAGGTATTTCTAATGTTTCATCACAAATAATTTTACCTAAAAATTCAAGTCGTCTTCTAATAACTAGATGACTATTTTAGACCAATTTTCATTACTAATTTCATTTCCTCCAATATCTCAAATTCTAATTTATTTGTAAACCAAGGTTTTACGTTATATAATTACCAACCAAAAATACACTTATGTAGATTACAAATTTGATTATACTCTACTAAAAATTAACAAACATAAAAAATAATGTCCCCGAATAAAACTAAGAAAATGTTAGTTTCTTTATTGCAAGTATAAAGAGAAGAGATAAGACTTGTACAATGTGGCAAACTTTATATATAAGAAAAAATCATTCAAAACTTCACACTGTCATCATATAAGTTACATGAGTCCAAAGAAAAATTAAATTGGTTAACTATTTGATGATACATAATATTTTCACCTTCTTAAATAAATATTTTCATTCTTCTTCTTGAATGTTTTAATTAATTGTCTTATTTCTTTTTTCAGACATTACAAATGTAATAAATCTCATAATAAAAAATGAATTATTGACGACTATTTATTAGGTTGAAATTAGTGCTTTATTAAAAATTATTAACATTAATATGTGACAATTAATTTAAGACAGAAAAAATATTTATTTCGAAATTTCAGTTAATCATGTTTGTTGCAAAAGTAATGGTAGGGAGATACCAAGTACGAAAAAAGGAAAACGTTTCCACAATCATAATACATGCCAGGGTTTTTAGTTTATTTTTCTAGAATTTTTAACTTATTCTATTTATGGTATTTTTGCGTTACCAGAAATTAACCCCTCTTTTATGTTTGTAATATGTTTCTTTACTTTTTAATCTTAATTATTTTTTTATTAGGATCAAACAAGAGTTAATTGCACTTTGTTGCTGTCAACTATGACCATGCTAGCACACTAATTATTCATTGGGTGATTTTAAATGCACCCACTTAATTAGTTTTCTCACCCCACTTTGAGAGAACTTTCTTCTTACCCCGTTGATTTTTCAAAAAAACTTTCAACACACCCCCTAGGTGGGGTGAGTTTATTAAAAGCAATATCTCTATAAAAGATGAACATTTAGCGATGAATAATTTGTTACTAATATCCACAAAAATTCAATTGCATAGAATTCATTAGATTATGAGTGGAATTTGCATGGAAATTGGGTATAATGATTCCCGACTCCACTCTGTCTAACATCAATGTAGGCCGGAATTATTAAGCATTCTTCATAAAAAAAGCCAAACTAGAAGCCATAGAAGAGGAGGTAACACATGAGATTTGAATAGAACTCACCGGCATTAATGGTACTTAGGGTTGCCCATTCTAACTCAGAATATCGAAGTGATATTGAACAAAGTAATTCGTTGAATATATTAAAGTTTAATCAAAGAGAAATATAGATTACATAAATAAATGATGCACTTTATCAAAACGAATAAAATTAATGAAGAAAATTTACATGTTTTTAAAGTTGAGTAGAAATCATATTCTTCAATTTTTTGCCAATTAGTTATGCTACTCAATAACATGAGATCAAAAAACTTCTAGGAAACGAGAAAAAGCAAATAATGGAGATTATAGTATAGAATGAAAGAAAGAGCGAGAAAAATAACGCTACAAGACATGAAAGAATAAGAGAATAAAGGATTTTAGTATGCTCGGGTAAAATAACGCCAATAGCGTGGGATACTTTGATGGGGGTGAGTTTACTAATTTTAATTAGGTTATTTTAGGTTAAAACTATTTAATATAAAAATTTTAAGCGAGGTGAGAAGCCTAATTTAGTGAGTGCATTTAAAATCACCCTTATTCAATTTGTTGCAATTTGTCCATTTTGGCTGACGGGGTTAAAATTTTAAACAATTTAGGACCAAAATATAAGTACAAATGTATTTAATGTCTTAAATTAGAAGTCTTATTTTATTTTTTGTATGTTTTAAATTTATTGTCTTGGCTTTTTTTTCTTTTTTCAGGCGTAACTAGAATATCGAATCTTGATCAAAACAAAAAAAAATAAGAAGAAAAAAAAGCCATATTATTGACCATTGATTACAATGAAAGTGTTTTTATTTTTTTAAAAAAATAACTAAAAATCAAAATAAAATTATTAATTTGAGATAGAAAGATAATCCATTCATGCATGTGTGATATTGTGTGATAAAGTTTTATCAAATAATCAATTGATTTATTAGTCCGGTTAATACTTTTTCTTCTTAAATTGATGATAGTACTTTTCTTTTTGGTGCATCTCCAATTCATAGCCTTATTTTTATTTAATTTTTTTTAAAACATAATCAATATACAATAAAAAAATAAGTTGTTTTCACGACCATTTATTAAATTAAAATTAATGTTTACTTAAAATTAATAAAGTTAAAGTTTGTATATCAATTTACAATAGAAAATTATTTGTTTCTAAATTTTAATTAATGAAAAAAAAATTTGTAAAAAAAGTTGTCATATGATTTTGTGAGCAATTCTTTTTGTGCCCGATCTTATTTCATTTTTCATATGATCTACTATTTTTCTTTCTGATAATGGGTGTAAAGTCACTATTCTTTAAAGGTAGTTCACTTTTAAGATACAAACAAGTATACAACATGCGCTCGTGATGCACATATATTTTGTAGTTTTTCTTATTGTTTAGATAATCATATCTTAAAAAATCATAAAATAATTTTAATTTAGTAGTTGCATAATTATTTAGCATAACTTTGTCAGTTTAAATTAAAATTATGAAAAAGAATTAAAGAAAAAATATTAAAAGGAGAGAGAAGTTTGAAAAAATAGAAAGAGATATGCTTGTGGTTGATTATTTTGTCCAAGAAATGATAATTGCAAAATAGTCATTAATCTTATTATTAAATAATAGTTATATATTATAATAATATATTTTGGGATGTACATACTCAAACTAAAAATGAAATGTTGACACTGTTTAACAAAATCCAACGCGTGATATTAACAGTTGTTTATAACTAAAATGGGAAAAAGATAAATTAGACCTTGAACTTTGAATATGAATTCAATTATTTCCCTGATGTTTTAAAATCATCAATGTCTCCCTTAACGTTACATAAATGATTCAATATCTCCTATGACTCTAACTCCATCAAGAATTTTGTCCAAATGTTTTACATTTAACCCCCTAAAACCTTAAAAATGACATTAAACCACATTAATTTATATTTTGTTAACATTTAACCCTTCTTTTGTTAACCTCCAATTGTACCAGATTCGTTCACCTTCATCACGACCTCTGGCCATCCATCTCCCATCCCCATACCACTTCCATCCATCCCCTCTTCCAAAAACCCACCATTGATATATATATATACATACACACAAGGTATCTTCCAACACCACTGCCATCTCCATCTCTTTCTCCCTCTAAACCAAGGCTTCAGCCTCTATTTGTCCCCCTCTACCATTTCCTCCGCCCTCTCCAAATGTCCCCTCAGCTCCAATCGGTTTCATTTCTCCCTCTCTCTATCAACAAAACAAGTAAGAAGAGACGCAAACCAATCCTCCCCACCTCCGCCCCCTCCCCACCACCACTTCATTCTTTCTCTTCCCCATCTCTTTAAATATATATACCCATAGTCTCAGATTTGAGCTTCCAAATCCCTTTGATTCCAATAAAGAGAAAAAAGCAGTTGATTTCAATTTGGTTTGATTTGATTTGATTTTTATATTTTGGTGTAAGTATTATTTTTGGTGGGTTTGATTTAATTCTATTATAGGTATAATATTTGGGATTTCAAAGTTGGAGATGGTAGTGGTGGCGGTGGTGGTGGAGAGGTGGCTTTGGAGAGGCTAGAGGATATGGTGTAGGAGGACAATTAGAGGTTATCAAAATTGGAGTTGAAAGTTAATAAAATATAAATTAAAAGGGTTTAGTGTCACATTTAAAATTTTAGGAGGTTAAGTGTAAAATATTTGCACGGAATTATTGACGGAGTTGGAGTCAGGGGAGAGATTGAACCATTTATGTAGTGTTAGGGGAGACATTAACGATTTTGAAACATCTGGGGAAGAATTGAATCTAAACCTAAACTTTAGGGTCTAATTTGTCTTTTTCCTAACTAAAACTTAATAATAATTAAAAATTGCAATCAATACCTACAAACATGAAATGAAAGTTCTACATATTTATAGACGTGTGATAAAAAAATTTATTATATATATTTGTAAAAGAGACATTTCAAAGAGAAAAACCGTAAAATTTCTATTTGTATTTCAATTGGTTTGGAGAAAGAACTAAAAATTAATAAAAATTAAAAATTGCAATCAAAACCTAAAAAAGATGAAATGAAAGTTTTAGATATTTATAGATATGCAATAAAAATATATATATTATATATTTGTAAAAGTACCATTTCAAAGATAAAAACCATACAATTTCTATTTGCATTTCAAATGGTTTGGACAAAGACTTTAACATACTCTAAATATATAAAAAAAAATAAGCATAAAAGGATAACAGGACTAAATGTATCTAAAAAATAAATAAAATAAAATATTAGGACTAAATGAATTTTAATGATACATTTAAGAGAGATTCTTGACATAAAAAGAGATAGTCTTACTATTTATATATTATATTTAATTAATGGTATTTAGGATTAACATTACTACCAAAAATACTATTTTTATTTTAGTTTATTTAATTAGATTATTCACTACGAAAAATACTAAATTGATATTGTATTGATATGGAATGCTTTATAGTTCATATCTTTAAATGTTTTGGATCATGAGGCAGTAATTCAAGGTAGATGCTTTGACCAGCCCGTTTGAAAAGCAATAAATATCTTCAATATTTATTACAGTCTGGACCAGGTTTTTCATTTTAGCTAATTTCAACTTTTGTGCTTAGTGTTTCATCATAAATGAGTTTTCTCCGAATAGCTAGACGATTGTTTTAGACCAGTTTCATTACTAATTTTATTTACTCCAATATCTAAAATTCTAATTTATTGCTAGCTTATATAAATACCAATCAAAAACCAATACTATAGATTTCAAATTAAATTGATTATATTCTACTGAAAATGGGAAACATAAAAAATAATGTCACCTCAAATAACATGGAAAAAAACAGAGAGTTTTTTCATGGTTGTAAAGCGCTATATTGTAAGTATTAGGAGAAGGGATAAGACTTGTACAATGTGTCAAATTTTATATATAAGAAAGCCTCATTCAAAACGTCACATTGTTATCATAGAGTTACTTGACTCCAAAGAAAAATTCAATTGGTTAACTATTCGATGATATATAATATTTCACCTTCTTAAATAAATATTTCCATTTTTCTTCTTGAATGTTTTAATTAATTGTCTTATTCCTTTTTAGAGACATTAGAAATGTAATGAATCTCATAATGAAAAAGAATTATCATAATTATTTATTAGGTTGATAATAGTGTTTTATTAAAAAAATTCAAATTAAAATGTGACGATTAATTTGAGACAAAAAAAATATTTGTTTCTAAATTTCAATTAATCTTGTTCGTTGCAAAAGTAATGCTCGGGAGATACCAAGTACGAAAAAGGAAAATGTTTGCAATCTATTACTTTACTTTTTAGTCTTAGTTATTTTCTTATTAGGAGCAAACAAAGGTTAATTGCACTTTACTTCTTTTAACTATAACCCAACTCTATGGGGTGGTGGCCTAGTGGTTCACTAAGTTTTGTGAGAGATTTATCTATTTAGCGAGAGATCACGTGTTCGAATCTCTCTAAGTGCAAACTATGACCCTATTACCAAAGAGATGCAAAATAGACTTGTGCTTTATTTTTAAAATTTTGCTCTCTTTACATTTATATATACATATATAATCAGAGGATCCAAAATTATATTTACATTCTCATTTATCAATAATTAAATTAAGGCCCTAAATTGTTTAAAACTTTAACCCTGTCAATCAAAATGGATAAATTGCAACAAATTGAATAGTTGATAGCATTAAATGCTAACATTGTTCATTCATATGATAAAGTGCTAGTATAGTCACAGTTGAAAGAGGCAAAGTACAATTAACCCTGCAAACAATAAATCTGTTAAAAATAAAAACAAGTAAACAATATATATGTGAGTATTCCCCCTTAATCCTTAGCTTCCCCCATATTTATTGGATGAAGGACAATCTCTTTTTCTAAAAATCTTGGATCCTTTTCGAAATTTTTAACTGAATGTTGGAATCTTAAAATGACGAGATTTTAAGTTTCAAGAATGATCCAAAAGAATGAATCAACCTTGTCAATGTCAAAGATCTAAGAATAGTGTGGCCTTGTAAAAAAGTAAGCTTTGTTTTATTTTTAAAATATATTCAATATTGTAGACACCCCGATCCGTGATCCCCGCAAGAACCTTAAGGACCTTCGATAACTACTGTTTTTGGAGTCCGGGACCCACCAGAGCACCCGAAACTATCCCGGAAGGGTTTGTCGGCCAACAAACCTGTTTTTGAGTGGGATTGTCGCACGACATATCAGTATGTCGCGCGATAATCACTGATATGTCGCGCGACAAACCCCTCTGACTTCGACCATCCACTCTCTGACACATCAGTCTGTCAGAAACATCACTTCAGCAGTTTGTCGCGCCACATGATACACTTTGTCGCGCGACACATGCCCTTTTTGGGGAAATGTCGCGCGACAATCTTCCCCAAGCAGTATAAATAGGCCAACACCCCCAAGGGTTTCAGGACAGCAACTTGGGATTGAAGAATTATTGGCTTATATCTGATTTTTTAGTCTTTTATCAAGCATTCTCGATTCTCGTCTTATTTTTGAAGAATTATCGAATCTATTCTCGACACTCAACGCGTCCCGTCTTTGGAATCGAATTCTCGGAAATATCTGAAGAAGAAAAAGATCATTATCACCGGAGATCTCTCTGCCATATTATATTTTCTTTCTTATTATTATTCTAGTCGGGAAGGTAAAGAAAGTCTCTTCTAATATTTGACATGAAATATATGTGTACTTGTTTTATTTCTGTTATTTTGTCCACGTTTTATTTGAATAAACTTATTGCCAAGTTACAAATAGTCTACCATTTTCAAAACAAAAGACCCTGATAAAACCATTTGCTAAACCCGAAGAGTAAGTATATTATCATCTAGATAAATTCCGTTTTCAAAATCCGGACTGATAAGACTTATCTAAGAATTAAAAACTCGGTATATCCTATCTGTTTCATAGATTATGATACGTCTGGTGGAACTCCCCTCAAGAGTTCTAATTCCATATTAACTTAGTTCCAAATATAAGATCAAGCACTTTTCCCTAAATAAATCCAAACCCGAGAAAAATCGTCGTTATCTGAGAAATAACACGGTAAAACTCCCTCTAAAGTAAGAACAACTCTTGACACTTGTATTTGCATCTCTCAAAACTAAAACATTGGATCTCGGAACATAGAGGTTTCCATCCCTTTCCCCGTTTTTTTCAAAAATTAGGGTTTTCACTTAGAAAGTAGTAGACTGTCAGTAAAAGCATCCAAGTTTTTCAACATAGAATAAACATATAAAAGACCACTAGAGACCGAAAGGGCGGAATGGGTGCTTAACACCTTCCCAAACCGTAATATAGTTTCCGAACCCTATAGAATCCTGGTTTCGTAGACAAACGTGTAAAGAAAGGCTTAACTATAGCCTTTCCCCTTACACAACCTCTTTTCCCCTTAATCCTTAGCTTCCCCCATATTTATTGGATGAAGGACAATCTCTTTTTCTAAAAATCTTGGATCCTTTTCGAAATTTTTAACTAAATGTTGGAATCTTAAAATGACGAGATTTTAAGTTTCAAGAATGGTCCAAAAGAATGAATCAACCTTGTCAATGTCAAAGATCTAAGAATAGTGTGGCCTTGTAAAAAAGTAAGCTTTGTTTTATTTTTAAAATATATTCAATATGCAATGAACTTATATATATATATATATGTATATATTTCTATACAACTTTGTTTTATTTTATAGAAAATTCAAAAGAAGATTTATAATAGTTAGGGACATTTGTACTTTGGTACCCAAAGTTTATATCGAAACTGAGTTTGACACTCACTGCTTTTTTTTATTATAGTTTGGCACCCATTTTTAAATATGCCATATATTTTATTCGTTTGACATTTAGGTCAATGATTTTAATAAGCAAAGTCCCCAAACTAGGCCCACCTCCATCGTTTGAACATCTCTTTCTCTCTTATTTATACACACAACCGTACCACTCCACCCCTCACCGGCCACCATCATCCAGCACATCCCATCTACTCTTACCTCCCGCCTCCCGCTACTTGACTAGTAGCAGCAACAGCAACATCCACTCGTCTCTATATTTCTCTCTCTCTCACGCACACACACACACATATACACACACTATTGAAGCTAGTACACTGTTAGAGTGTGAAATACCCACACAACAACCCCTATTAATACACACACATACACACTATCCTTTTTCCTTTTCTATCTCCATGAGCTATATATATATATAATCAGAGATGGATATGTAGGGTCTATCAGCACCGTACATGTTTTGAATCGACGAACTTCTCGACTTTTCCAAAGATGAAATCTTATCCTCTGCCGCCACCACCACTGACTCCTAGAACCACCACTACCACTAACAACACCTCCCTTCGTCTGAAATTAAAACACTACCTGAGGTATCCATTTCAATTCCTCTAGTATTCCTAATCTTTCCAAGTTCAACAATCACTTCACTCTTGTAAATCTTTACAAGCTCAACAATCTCTTCACTTTTTGTAAATCTTTCCAAGTTCAATAAAAAAGAAAAAAGAAAAAAGGAAAGTAAAATGGTCGCTCTAATTTTGTATAATCTAAAACCATTCACAAGGAGGAGACCCACTAAGCCACGATTGGGTACCCACTAATCAAGTGCGACGTCTCCATCAGACCAGGTTGGTTTTTGCACACATCTGAAGTCCCAAAATCCCCAAACTCTTTTAGTCTGCTAGAAGTTGTATGCATTTAGGGGTAGTTTAGTCACCTTCATCATTTAATTCAGCAAGTTTAACAATCAAATAGGTTCACTAGATGGCACGGTTAAAAATGGGTGCCAAACTACAATAAAAAAAATAGTGGGTGTGAAATTCAATTTCAACATAAACTTTGGGTACCAAACTAGAAATGCCACTAATAGTTAAAAGTTAAATTTCCGAAACTTTCTCTACAAATGTTGGCAAAGCTTTATTTTTTGCACTTAATTTAAATGCTGCTAAATAAATTACAGTAAGTAGTACTTTTCTTGTAGTGTGATTGAGTAAGTTTCTTAACGGATGTTTAGTAGTTTTTATATGCATATGATGTTTTTCATCAGATCACTGGGGTTAAAAGAGCTAGTTGTGCTACTCAATATTTAATGTTTTGTTCGGAAAGTGATTGATTTCAGCAAAATTTCTAACTTTTGTGCTAATAACCACACTATTCAAATTGAAAAAAAATTCAAGTTATGTCCTGATTGTTTTGGAAAAATTTTCATTACTAATCTTGTTTACTCCAATATCTAAAATTCTAATTTAGTTTGTAGATTATAAAATTGATTATATTCTACTGAAAATGCACAAAAATAGAATATAAAGTCACCCCGAATAAAACTAAAAAATTGGAAAAAAAATACATTGTGTTCATTGTTGTAAGCGAGGAGGAGGGATAACACTTGTTAAATGTAGCAAACTTTATACGCAAGAAAAGCTCGTTCAAAACATCACATTGTCATCATATGAGTTGCATGACTCCAAATAAGAATTCAATTGGTTAACTATTGGATGATACATAATATTTTTGCCTTCTTGAATATATAGTTCCATTTTTCTTATTATCTTATTTCTTTCTTGAGAATTACCAACGTATTGAATCTCATAGAAAAAAAAATTATCATGACTGTTTATTATGTTGAAATTAATGTTTCATTAAAAATTATAGAGTGTGAATTTAATTTGAGAGAGAGAACATATTTTTGTCTAAATTTCAATTAGTCATCTTTGTCACAAGTGTAATGCTAGGGAGATACCAAGTAGCAAAAAGGAAAATGTTGCTCATTAAAAATATGGCAATTGAGAAGAGAATAAGTTCTACTACTAATTATTTCCACAATCATAGTAGATCATTGACTTATATTTCGTGATCTGCAAATAAAGCTAGTTCACTTTTAAGATACAAACAAGTATACAACATACGCGCGTGATGCACATATATTCTGTAGTTTTTCTTATTGTTTAGATAATCTTATCTTAAAAAATCATAAAATAATTTTAATTTAGTAATTGCATAATTATTTAGCTAAACTTTGTCAGTTTAAATTATAATTCTGATAAAGAATTAAAGAAAAAATATTAAAAGGAGAGAGAAGTTTGAAAAATTAGAAAGAGATATGCTTGTGGTTGATTATTTTGTCTAAGAAATGATAATTGCAAAATAGTCATTAATCTTATTATTAAATAATAGTTATATATTATAATAATATATTTTGGGATGTACATACTCAAACTAAAAATGAAATGTTGACGATGTTTAACAAAATCCAACGTGTAATATTAACAGTTGTTTATAACTAAAATGGGAAAAAAAAAATTAGACCTTGAAGTTTGAATCTAAATTCAATTATTTCCTTGATGTTTTAAAATCATCAATGTCTCCCCTAACGTTACATAAATGATTCAATATATCATATGACTCTAACTCCATCAACAATTTTGTCTAAATGTTTTACATTTAACCCCCTAAAACTTTAAAAATGACATTAAACCCCATTAATTTATATTTTGTTAACATTTAACTCCTTTTTTGTTAACCTCCAATTGTACCAGATTCGTTCACCTTCATCACGACCTCTGGCCATCCATCTCCTATCCCCATAACACTTCCATCCACCCCCTCTTCCAAAAACCCACCGTTGATATATATATACACAAGGTATCTTCCAATACCACCGCCATATCCACCTCTTTCTCCCTCTAAACCAAGGATTCAACCTCTATTTGTCCTCCTCTACCATTTCCTCCACCCTCTCCAAATGTCCCCTCAGCTTCGATCGGTTTCGTTTCTCCCTCTCTCCATCAACAAAACAAATAAGAAGAAACGCAACCAATCCTCCCCACCACCACTTCATTCTCTCTCTTCCCCATCTCTTTAAATATATATACCCACAGTCCTCATCTCATATTTGAGCTTCCAAACCCCTTTGATTCCAATAAAGAGAAAAAACATTTGATTTCAATTTGGTTTGATTTTATTTGATTTTTGTATTTTGGTGTAAGTACTATTTTTGGTGGGTTTGATTTAATTATGCTACAGGTATAATATTTGGGATTTGAAAGGTGAAGATGGTAGTGGTAGTGGTAGTGGTGATGGTGGTGGTGGAGAGGTGGCTTTGGAGAGGCTAGAGGATATGTTGGAGGAGGACAATCGGAGGTTATCAAAATTAGAGTTGAAAGTTGAGAAAATATAAATTAAAGGGGTTTAGTGTTTCATTTAAAGTTTTATGAGGTTAAGTGTAAAATACTCGGACGAAATTATTGACGGAGTTAGAGTGAGGGGAGAGATCGAACCATTTATGTAGTGTTAGGGGAGACATTGACGATTTTGAAACATTTAGGGAAGAATTGAATCTAAACCTAAACTTCAGGGTCTAATTTGTCTTTTTTCCAACTAAAACTTAATAATAATTAAAAATTGCAATCAATACCTAAAACCATGAAATGAAAGTTCTACATATTTATAGACGTGTGATAAAAAAAATTATTATATATATTTGTAAAAGAGACATTTCAAAGATAAAAACCGTACAATTTCTATTTGCATTTCAATTGGTTTGGAAAAAGAACTAAAAATTAATAAAAATTAAAAATTGCAATCAAAACCTAAAAAACATGAAATGAAAGTTTTAGATATTTATAGATATGCAATAAAAATATATATTATATATTTGTAAAAGTACCATTTCAGAGATAAAAAACAATACAATTTATATTTGCATTTCAATTAATGGTTGGACAAAGGCTCTAACATACTCTAAAAATATAAAAAAATAAGCATAAAAGGATAATAGGACTAAATGTATCTAAAAAATAAATAAAATAAAATAATAAGACTAATTGAATTTTAATGATACATTTAAGAGAGACTCTTGGCATATTGTGGTGAAAGGAGATAGTTTTACTATTTATATATTATATTTGATTAATGGTATTTAGGATTAACATTACTACCAAAAATACTCTTTTTATTTTAGTTTATTTAATGAGATTATTGACTACAAAAAATATTAAATCAATATCGTATTGATATGGAATACTTTCTAGTTCGAGGTAGTAATTCAAGGTAGATGCTTTGACCAGCCATGTTTGAAAAGCAATAAATATCTTCAATATTTATTAGAGTCTGGACTAGGTTTATCATTTTAGCTAATTTCAACCTTTGTGCTTAGTGTTTTATCATAAATGACTTCCCTCCGAATAGCAAGACGCCAGTTTCATTACTAATTTTATTTGCTCCAATACCTAAAATTATAATTTATTGCTAGCTTATATAAATACCAATCAAAAACCAATACTATAGATTTCAAATTAAATTGATTATATTCTACTGAAAATGAGAAACATAAAAAATAATGTCACCTCAAATAACTTAGAAAAAAACAGAGTATTTTCATGGTTGTAAAGCGCTATATTGTAATTATTAAGAGAAGGGATAAGACTTGTATAATGTGTCAAATTTTATATCTAAGAAAAGCTCATTCAAAACTTCACATTGTTATCATAGAGTTACTTGACTCCAAAATAAAACTCAATTGGTTAACTATTCGATGATACATAATATTTCACCTTCTTAAATAAATATTTCCATTTTTCTTCTTGAATGTTTTAATTAATTGTCTTATTCCTTTTTTGAGACATTACAAATGTAATGACTCTCATAATGAAAAATGAATTATCATAATTATTTATTAGGTTGACATTAGTGTTTTATTAAAAAAATTAAAATTAAAATGTGACTATTAATTTGAGACAGAAAAAATATTTGTTTCTCAATTTCAATTAATCTTATTTGTTGCAAAAGTAATGCTAGGGAGATACCAAGTACGAAAAAGGAAAATGTTTGCAATCTATTGCTTTACTTTTTAGTCTTAGTTATTTTCTTATTAGGAGCAAGCAAGGGTTAATCGCACTTTGCTCCTTTCAACTATAACCTAACTCTATGGTGTGGTGGCCTATTGGTTCACTAAGTTTTTGTGACAGATTTATCTATTTAGCGAGAGATCCTATGTTCGAAACTCTCCAAGTGCAAACTATGACCCTATTAGCGGTTTATCCATTTTGGTCCGTTGTTGGCATTTTCATTGTTACTTTCTCTCTCTCGATCAATTTTCAAATGATGATCGAAAACAAATGCATGACCTTCTCTCCTTTGACCAAACAATCGATGGAAGAAAGTTGACCCTCTTCCCCTCTATATATATACGCGAACTCTCTCTTGCCAATCAGCAATGACCATGGCAAGAACTGTGCATGCACCTCCTTTTTATTTCCCCCTTGCCAATCTCAAACCGGTGGCTGCCCAATATTCCAGTAGACTTGAATTCATAAATGATAACGATGGCCGAGCATTATCAATACAATCTCCTCCATCTTTCATCGTATGCTTTGTTCAGGAGCTTCATCTCTGGGATAATGATCCGTCCCTCTAAATCGAAGCCTTTTATTATCCCACGAAAGAAATCCAATGACCATATCGTATTGCCGCCTAAAAAAATACACCTAGAGCCCTCAAATTGAATAGAACCACATTTAAAATTTAGAGAGGCAAAAATAGCAATAAGAATGCCAACAAGATCAACGACGATGAACCACCGACAAAGCTGAACTCGTCTGCCACTTCGACTATAGCAACCAGAGAGACGCAAAAGAGACTTGTGCTTTATTTTTAAAATTTTGCTCTCTTTAAATTTATATATATATAATCAGAAGATCCAAAATTATATTTGCATCCTCATTTATCAAGAATCAAAATAAAGCCCTAAATTGTTTAAAACTTTAACCTCGTCAATCAAAATGGATAAATTGCAACAAATTGAATAGTTCGTAGCATTAAATGCTAACATTGGTCGTTCATATGATAAAGTGCTAGCATGGTCACAGATGAAAGAGGCAAAGTACAATTAACCTAGCAAACAATAAATCTGTTAAAAATAAAAACAATTAAACAAAATATATGTGAGTATTCCCCCATAATCCTTAGCTTCCCCCATATTTATTGGATGAAGGACAATCTATTTTTCTAAAAGTCTTGGATTCTTTTCAAAAATTTAACTAAATGTTGGAATCTTAAAATGAAGGGATTTTAAGTTTCAAGAATGATCCAAAAGAATAAATCAACCTTATCAATGTCCAAGATCTAAGAATAGTGTGGCCTTGTAAAAAAGTAAACTTTGTTTTTTTTTTAAAATATATTCAATATGCAGTGAACTTATATGACAGCTCCAAAATACCGCGTTGTGTTCTAGCCTAAGTGCAGGCGCGTCAAGTAGTAATATAGTTTCAGAAGTCCGAGTGTCGAACCACAGGGATAATTTAAAAGGGATGGAATGGATTACGGATTAAATGGTTTTCAGATTTTTGTAAGTTGGATTTGTTGTGAAACAACGGAAATATAAAACGATTATGAAAATTAATAAGAAAGCACTAAGGTAGGTGGAGGTTAGTTACGATTTAAGAGACGGTGATCACTAGATCATACAAAGATTACAACACAAGGTTTCTCGAGATATAGGGAATGTTGGTGTATCTCTCAATAGCAAAGGGTGCGACGCTAGGCGACTCATTCCCGGATTGAAGCTATATCAAGAAAGAGACAAATGACATTCCACCATAGACGAGGTTATCATTCCTACTTCTTAGCTACGGGTGTGAAGCAAGCCAATTCATTCCCGATGAAGCTAATCCGAGATAGATATGACAAACTCATCATAAAAAGATTTTTCATAAAGCAAGTGTATGTAATCTCATGATTTAAAGAATGAAAATTAAAAAGTGAATCCAAACAATGAAACAGAATGAAGTTTATGGGATAAATTTGTCATCTCATCTTTTATAATTTATGGTAGAAAACAAAGAGTCTAAGTATCACATAAAGTGTAAGAAGCACTCAATGTATCAATAAATGAATCAAAAATGAGATTAACAAATTTATAATCCATCCATGGAGTTTTAAGAACTATTCATAATTTCTACGAAGAGGAAAAAGCTCCATGGCTGTGGGGAAAAAGACTACAAGCTTTCTAGAACCATATAAATATGTTGTATGTTCATTAACAACCAAGCACTAAACATACAAAGCATATAAAGTCTTAATTTAATATGAGTATACCTAGAAAGCTTGTAACAATGGAGGAGATGAAGAAGAAAAGGATTTACAAATATTTCTCAAACTTTAAACATGGATTGAGCCATAAATCACCAAATATTATATCGCTATTCACCTCCTTAACCTTAGTAAAAGACTACTCCATAATACTCGAAACAAGAATTATAGAAGAAGCATTCATTTCTTAAAATCAAAGTAAACTTACAAGAAGAAAGAAGAAATTACAAGGCTTTAGCTCTCCCTTCTCTCTAGAACTTGTATAAAAACTAAGATATCTTAGCCTAGAAGCTAAGAATAAAATATATATTACAAGGTTGCAAAATATCTAACTAAATATCTAAAATAGCTTGAACTATAAAAATAGCCCATTTTGGGTGTGAACTGAGAAAGCTGCCTGGGGCCATGATCGATCATGGCTATGCCCATGATCGATCATGGGAGTGCACTGCCAGAAATTTTGGAAGCCATGATCGATCATGGGCCTGGAAAATTTCACTCAACACTATTGCAAGCTATCTAAACTTGCTCTTGATCATTCCATGCAATGCCATTGTATCCCAATCCTTCAAACACATGGTATACTACAAAATTCACATCAACTTGGGCCACGTTAGATACAAAACTCGCTAAGGCACTAATCTTGAGATAAGTGGATAATTAGGCAAAAAATGAAAGCAATAAACGCGTCAAAAGACTCCGAAAAAAAGCTTAAACATGACAATATTATGCGTTTATCAACTCCCCTCAACTTATCTCTTGCTAGTCCCTTAGGAAGACAAAAATTATGATAATTACAAAAGCACTATGCTAAACAAAAAGTTGTTAACTTCTAAGTTCCCAAAGAAGACGAGTTGCATCTCGTGAAGGTTTTCAGAAATGATACCTACAAACATTAGAAGTTTGATCATGATGAATGATGAAAATGAAGATTCAAGTTTCAATTTACAAAGCAAGAGGCATTACTATCAATTTTTCCAGAAATACGGACTTTTGAATGATCATCTAATTTGCATATCTCCTTTAGAACACAATCCCATATTCTCCAATGCTCACATACTAGACTTTAATTCAAACAATTCAATATAAACACAAAGAGTCATAATCATTCGAGAAGGAAGAGAGAACTTTTTCAAAAATAAAAGCTCAAAGATTTGTCAATTCTAAGCACTTTATTTATCTTTTACTTGGAAATTTCGCTAAATTAAATCAGGGCGATTTTCATCTCTATGGGTGGCAGTGGTCTCACTTATCAAAATTTTTTGTTACTGCTCATTCATTGGAGCTTGAAGGAAGCTATTCACCCTTTCCCATATGGTAACCTATACCCCTCCCTAATATTAGACAAAGAGACTTAAGATTTAGTCAAGTGAAGCTTTAAGTCAATATTAGGAGAAAAGTCATCCAAGTTATCAAAGTGCTATGCTTTTGTCCTCTCATTGGATGATCTTTTCGAAAGAGCTTCCATCATTTTTGGACAAAAATTCCTCTTCTCTCAATGAAAATAAGTCTAAGTGTAATTACCGAATTGGAAACAACCAAAGCAATCTAGCATGTGAAACAGGAAAATATAACGGGATATAAGACTAAGTGGAGCAAGGCAATTTAGATTATCATTCAAATTCCTATCTGAATCAAAGAATTCATGCCAAAAGCTAATGAAACAATAATCTTCATTGAACAAAATATCAATCATTCATCAATTTTTAAACTTCTCAAAAAAAAAATTGAAACGCATCTCTTCTACTCATGGAAATAGACAATAGCAAGCCAAAACAAAAATAATCACAACATAAATAGCGTACCCCCTCAACTTGAAAGAAACATTGTCCTCAATGAAAAGAGAACTAGAGGATTCACGGGTGCTACTTTGGCTTTGCTTTCCATGAAACAAAAATAAGAGACAAACAACGACTATACATAAAACGGGTTAGAATTAGAATTCAAAAACAAAAACCATAACATTCAACCATTAAAACCAAGTTCTAATGTTAACATCAAGTCTAAATTCTAATACAACCCAAAAGAAATAAAGTAAAACTAAGCATAAATATAGTTAATTAAAGAGTTTTCAGGATTATTCAAAAATCATCACATGTCGGGAGGTGGGGGTGGTGGGAAACGACCGTACAACGCCCCGAACTGCTGGCGTATGAACTCTTGCTGCGTCGCCATCTGCACTGCAACTCGTGCCTCGACCTGAGCTGCAATATCTGCCTCTAATCGATCTTGACGCAATACCATAATCTCAACCATCTCATTGATGCTCGCAAACCCGGTTTGCATCAAGGCAGTCATCTGATCGAACTGCTCTCTCATGAATTCCTTAGTGTCATCTATCGGTCCAGAGCTTGCCCGTCTTCTACACCTTGAAGGACCCGGAACATCTTCTCCTGCTTCTTCTGGCGCTTCTTCCTCGGACTCAACTGGAGGAGGTGCGGCCAAAGAACTTGGCCTGTTTCTTAGTTGGCCGGCTGCCCTAGCTTGGGTGGACCTGTTTATCGGGGCCCGCTGGATCTTTCTGACATCGGCGTCCCTTTCTTTGACACCCGCTTCTAAGCAAATGCGGGTCAAAAGCACACCAAACTTGATTGTTTCGTTATGGGCTACCGTGTCATAGACTTTCATGATCTTTTGCATTATGTAGCGAACCAAACAACACGGCCTATTTCGAGCAATGACGTATAGAACATAGGCATGATAGGTGTACAAGTGTTGAATGTGCGAGGTGGGGTCTATCGCATTGGCTACAACAAGCCACAGGGTCCTAAATTGTGGTGCTAAATGGTTCCTATCAAATTGGGAACCAATCCAAGTCATTGGACGACCGGCCAAAAATGTGGCCAATTCATCATCTGTAGGATACACAATTCGGGCTGAATGCGGGAGGTCATAGCTACCATCCGGCAATGCCGAAATTCCCGTTACTCGACTAATTACCTCAAGGTTAAATGGTATTGTCCTCCCACGCATGTGGGCAACATATGTATAGGCCGCATTGGGCACTCGCACCAAACTTGCAACAAATTCACGACATAGAATGAGATTGCATTGGTTACTTGTTTGTCGCAAATATTGCACCCACCCCTCGTGTCGCTCGAATGTTCCCATCTGCGGGAAATCGTCTAAGGCACCAACAATCACGGGTCTTTCGATCATCACAGCCCGGTTCCTAAAAGCATAGTTCCACCAATCGTACTCCTGACGGCTACGGAACCTGCGATACCCACCCCTTGCGGCTTGGAGCTTTTCTGGCTTGTTAACTGGAGTAATGGCAGCCATTAATGTGGGGAGAAAGGAGAAAAATAGAGAGAAACTTCGAAATTTGGGGGCTAGGGCTCAAAATTGGGGGGGGGGGCTTAAGAGAGAGAAAGTGGTTGATTCTTAGATGGGTGTGAGATTTGGGGTTGAAATTGGATGATTATGGGGATGGAAGAGCTAGGGGAGGGTATGATTTGATGATTGCTGAAGGTTTAAAGAAGGGAGATAGAGAGAAATGGGGGTTAAGAAGAACATGGGCACGATTTGGGGAACTATAAAATAGCTGCTCTGTTTTAAATGGGACCATGATCGATCATGATTATGCCCATGATCGATCATGGTAGTGTACTGCCGCTGTAAAAGTTCACCATGATCGATCATGAAAGTGCACTGCCTCAAAAAAATGTTTCCATGATCGATCATGGCTTTGCCCATGATCGATCATGGCCTCACAAAAACTGCTCCCTTGAACTTTCTTCACATGAGACACCTTATCACTCTCCCCAACTTGGCCCGTTTAGATCCGATTTCGCCCGAACTTTCGAAACAACTTCCTGAAACTAAAAAATACTACAAAAAACATTATTTACAAAATCGACCTATGCTTGTTAGGCATAAGTCGGGTCTTCGAGAGGGGTGGACTCCTCTTGAATTGGGAATTCCAAAAATGGCTTTAGACATTGACCATTCACCTTAAAAACATAGCCAGTTTTGGGATCCTCGACATTCACAGCCCCAAAAGGAAACACATGACGGACAATGTATGGGCTGGTCCAACGAGACTTCAATTTTCCCGGGAAGAGATGCAGACGAGTATCATAAATAAGAACTTTGTGCCCAAGTTTGAATTATTTCCTTAAAATGGTTTTATCATGAAAGATTTTGGCACGTTCCTTGCTTATCTTCGCATTATCATATGCATCTCTTCTCAATTCCTCTATTTTATTTATTTGCAACTTACGGTCAAGCCCGGCTTTCTCGAAATCACAGTTAACCATCTTAGTTGCCCAGTATGATTTGTGTTCCAACTCTACTGGCAAATGACATGGTTTTCCGTACACTACGCAATAGGGAGACATATCTAGAGTTGTTTTGTAAGCAGCACGGTAAGCCCAAAGTGCATCGGTCAGTCTTAACGACCAATCCTTGCGGTTTGGGTTTACCGTTTTCTCTAGAATCTGTTTGATCTCCCTATTTGCCAGCTCGGCCTGACCGTTAGTCTGAGGGTGATAAGCGAGCGATACTTTTTGGTTTACACCGTACTTTTGCATTAATGATTGAAATGGTCTGTTGCAAAAGTGAGTACCGCCATCGCTTATTATTGCCTTAGGGGTGCCAAAACGTGCAAGAATGTGTTCTTTCAGAAATCGGATCATCACTTTGTGATCATTTTTCTTGCATGCTTGGGCTTCCACCTATTTTGAAACATACTCTACGGCAATTAAAATATAAAGATTACCGTAGGAAGATGGGAATGGTCCCATGAAATCGATGCCCCAGCAATCGAAAATTTCAATCGTCAGGATTGGGTTGAGCGGCATCATATTCCTCTTGGAGATCCCTCTAAGCATTTGGCATCTTTGGCATGCCTTACAAAAGCGTTGTGCGTCCTTAAAAAGTGACGACCAGTACAGTCCGCTTTGCAAAATCTTCGCAGTGGTCTTCTTTGCCGAGAAGTGTCCTCCGCAAGCTTCAGAATTGCAGGAGGACAGAACTCTTTCCACTTCTCCCTCTGGAATGCACTGTCGAATAATCTGATTCGCGCAATACTTAAACAGGTACGGCTCATCCCAGTAGAATCGCGTCACTTCGCTCAAGAATCTTTTTCTATGTTGAACACCCCATGACTTTGGTATCTTGTCGGTTATAAGATAGTTTACAATGTCTGCATACCATGAGAGTGTCGAGACCGCTAACAACTGCTCATCTGGAAATGAATCTTGGATTGGACCTTCTTCAATGTTATTAGAAAAAGTGAGTTGAGACAGATGATCGGCCACCACGTTCTCAACTCCCTTTTTATCTTTGATATTTAAATGGAATTCTTGCAGCAAGAGGATCCACCTAAGAAGCCGCGGCTTCGCATCTTTCTTTGTGAACAAATACTTCAACGCCACGTGATCCGTGAAAATAACAATGGGAGATCCTATCAAATAGGCTCGAAACTTATCCAAGGCGAAAACAATTGCCAGAAGCTCTGTAATAACCTGTATTTTAATTAATGTTAATTATATTTTATTAACTCTTTTATATATATGAGAATGATCATTTGAAGATTCGGATGGTCCGAATCAATTTCGGTTGGTAAATAGAAGGTTTTAGGTTCTTTGTGATTTATTAATTTGAGCTAACTTTGGGCTATCGTAATTCCTCCGTTACTTATCCAATTGAAGTTTCGCCCGCGAATGTGTCTAGTATTTGCATTATTCTACAACTTTTATGTTTTGACCAAAAGCTAATTCGCACTCCTAGTGGGTCAAAATAGGGCACAAAGTAGGCCCATCGCTAAATTCTGGTGGTTTAATAGCGTTTGGGCAGAGCGCTGCCTTCGGTAAATTTTTGGGAAAAATGCGTCCATAATTTTGGAAAACTTCCTCTTAGGAAGTTGTAGATCTCTTGAATTACCTTTCCGTGCATATAAAGATCACCTCAATCGGAGTTCCGAGCAAGAAGTTATGACCAAAATACGAACAGTGCTCCATATCCAAAAGGCATGCGTCGGCAGTGGACTCCATGATCGATCATGGAAAAACCATGATCGATCAAGGTCCAACAGTAAGTCGGTTTTCACCACTTTTACGTCATTTTAAGCCACCTTCTTCCATATTTTCGAGACACAACCTCAGGGGAAGTTAGAGAGAGATGAGAGCTCGTTTTTAAGGGTTCTTTGAGATATTCTTCGCACATATTTCATCCTCAATCCAAGATTAAAGCTTCAAATCTTTCAAACCTTCATCTCATCCACTTATTCACTATTCATCATCATCTTCGTTGGGATTTCGTCGGAGAGGGCGGGAGTCTTCATCTTTTCTTATTCTCTATCGCTAATAATTCAAGGTAGGGGTTCTATGGCTTTCAAAACTAGACAATATGCTTTTATTTGTCAAGAATCATTGTTCATGATTATCAATTGCTTGGGAAGCTTGAAGATTAAAGTGTTTATGCTATTTTTATGATTTATAAAATTGTGATTGTAAGATTTGATGCAAGATATGCCATATACACTTGCTAATAAGGGTTATTTAAAATATATGTGGTATCCCTTGGTGATGTACATGTTGTTTGCGGATAAACTAGATTGTTAACGAATTTTACACACCAATGGATATGATATGAGAGTTATGGAAGTAGATACGGCATAAATTGTTATTATTTTTGAAATAGCATGTTTTGCATATCATGCATGTTATTATTGTGTTAACCAAGCACTTGAAGAATTCTCAGCATATGTGGATCATTCTTATGGCTCGACATATGGGCGTACTTCCTATGATGATTACTATGATGATGAAAACTCGATATTATTTAATTCTGGATTTGATATGGACCTGGATATGATTCTATTGTGATCCTTCGGTTGTAAAGGAATGATGTATTGATATGTGCCTACCGGGATGGAAATAAGTAGGGCCTGGTGCCCTTGGGTTGAAAATCCCTAAACCTCCGGAGGGCAGCAACGCGTCGGCTGTCTAGAGCCAGCGGTGAGTAGCCCGAAAATCTAGACAACGGTTAGGCACTGATGATTCTATGGTTATCTTATTATTGGTGGACATGTGGTCCAAATATATTATGATCAGTTGATATGCTCTGGGGCCGATGGGCCAATTTATGATCATTGTTATATTTTTATCGGGCGGTCAGGCCTTTGCTATACTCTGGTTCGATACGGATGTATTCTGGCTATGTGTCTCAAAGGTTGACACAAGGGAGGTAACCTGCATTGGCATATGCATGCATTATGATATGAACACATTTTTTTAAACTGAATCATCTTTTGAATGTGATTACTTACACCTACTGAGCATATAGCTCACCCCTTTTTTTTTTCTTTAAACTATTTCAGGTATTCACGAGTCCCATGGGGACAAAGAGACGACGGGTTCAGGGACGAAGTAGAAAGCTCTGATACTACGGTTTATTTTTGTAACAGATGTGTTAGTCCGGGAAGCCACGCTTGCCCGAGGACTACCTATATATTTTTGGTTTCACGTAATGTATATTATGTATATCAATATGCATGTTTATCAGTTGTAGTATCATTTTAGCACCCAATGTTTGTCATTTCTTGGTTCATATGCTGCGGTTGATCTATATATTCCTCTTATACACATATCTTAGTCCTACTAAGATGGGTTAGTGATACTCCAGGTCTTATTTACAGGTGATATCCTGTATAATTAAGGCGGGGGTGTTACAAGCTCTTTCTCTGTTGTGGTGTAATTCATTTGCGCATCATTCAAAGTCCTACTTACATAATAAATTACACCTGGTTTTTTGTCTTTCCGTTGACCAAGAACCGCTCCTACTGCATAGTCACTTGCGTCGCACATGAGCTCGAAAGGCAAGCTCCAGTCCAGTGTCTGCATAATCGGCGCTGTAGTGAGCATATGCTTCAGAGACACAAAGGCTTCTTCGCACTTGGCATCCCACTCAAAAGGTGCATCCTTGAGCAGTAGATTACACATCGGCTTGGAAATGGAACTGAAATTCTTGATAAACCTCCTATAAAACCCGGCATGTCCTAGAAATGATCGGACATCTTTGACATTCTTAGGCGTAGGAAGTTTGGCAATCAATTCAATTTTTGCCTTATCCACTTCAATTCCCTCTGACGAAATGATGTGCCCCAATACGATTCCCTTAGTTACCATAAAATGGCATTTCTCCCAATTCAAAACCAGTTGTTTTTTCACACATCTTTCCAAAACCTGTTCCAGGTTAGTCAAGCAATTGTCGAATGACTTACCATAGACGGTAAAGTCATCCATAAAAACTTCCAAAGTCCTTTCCACCATATCGCTAAAAATACTTAGCATACACCGTTGGAAAGTGGCTGGTGCATTACATAGACCAAAAGGCATTCTTCGATATGCGAAGGTACCAAAAGGACAAGTAAAGGTGGTCTTTTCTTGATTATCTAGGTCAATCTCAATCTGATTGTACCCGGAAAAACCATCGAGGAACGAGTAATATTCATGGCCTGCTACCCTTTCTAGAGTTTGATCCAAAAAGGGGAGTGGGAAATGATCTTTACGAGTTGCCTCATTGAGTTTACGATAGTCAATACATATTCGCCACCCGGTGGTGACTCTTTGTGGAATCAACTCGTTTGATTCATTCTTGACTACCAAAAGACCCGATTTTTTCGGTACCACTTGAGTTGGACTAACCCATTTACTATCCGAGATTGGATAGATGATCTTTGCATCTAACAATTTTAACACCTCGTTCCTAACCACTTCTTGCATGCTAGGATTCAACCGGCGTTGAAATTGCCTTGATGTTTTCGCCCCATCCTCCAAGTGAATTTTATGTGTACAAATCAACAGGCTTATTCCTTGGAGATCGGCAAGAGTCCAACCAAAAGCTTTTTTATGTTTACCAAGCCATTGAACTAACCTTACCTCTTGGTCATCCAAGAGATTGGACGAGATGATGACGGGATAAGTGTCTGAAGCTCCCAAGAAGGCATACTTCAAGTTGCTAGGCAATGGCTTGAGATCCATTTGTCCTTCAAGCTTTTTGGTGGATGATAATGTGTTTTCCTCGTTCTTCAAGAATTCAACCTGTTCATCGCACAAAGAAAACACTTGCATACAATCCTCGGGTTCATCGGAAGTGGTTAGGAAACCTTCCGTTGACTCCGATTCAAAATTTGCAACAAAGTGGTCTTGGATACATGACTCTATCATGTTCACGTGTTCGCTTTCCTCTTCATCATCGTCATCTCTTTGATTGCTAAAAGAGAACACGTTTAGCTCCAGAGTCATGTTTCCAAAAGCTAACTTCACAATTCCATTCTTACAATTTATTATAGCATTAGAAGTAGCAAGAAATGGTCGTCCAAGGATAACCGGAATCTCCTTAGCGGGATTTGACACGGGTTGCATGTCAAGAATGATAAAATCGACCGAAAAATAAAATTTGTTGATTTGGACAAGTACATCCTCGACTATCCCTCTTGGGATTTTAACGGATCGATCCGCTAATTGGATTGTAACCCTCGTGGGTTTCAACTCACCCAACCCCAATTGTTGATAGACCGAATATGGGAGTACATTCACACTTCCTCCCAAATCTAACAAAGCATTTTTAATCCTACAATTTCCTATGACACACGAAATTGTGGGACAACCGGGGTCCTTGAACTTAGGGGCTCTCGTGCCTTGCATGATGGAGCTCACTTGCTCCGCCATAAAGGCCTTTTTCTTAACATTCAACCTTCGTTTGGTCGTACATAAGTCCTTGAGGAACTTAGCATACGAAGGTATTTGCTTGACCGCGTCAAGCAACGGAATGTTGATTTTCACTTGTCGAAACACATCCAAAATCTCGGTATTAGATTTGGATGGTTGGTTCAACCTCTCCGGGAAAGGGACCTTGATTCCGTTCTTGATTTTCTCAAGATCCTCCTTTCCTTGTCTTTCTTCCTCTTGGTTCTTTTCTTCACTCACAACCTTCTCAACACTCGTTGGCTCAACTATGTCCGCCACCTTGGGGGTTTTAGGAACAATAGTTTTGTCTACCTCCTTCCCACTCCTTAGGATTGTGATAGATTTGAGTTCTTCTATCTTGGTGCTAGACTCACCTCCTTCTATGACTTGAACTTGACCTCTAGGGTTGAATAAAGGTTGAGAGGGGAATTTTCCCTTTTCTTGGGTAGCCAGGGCGGTGGTGAGTTTAGACATTTGGGTTTTTAATTCACCCACATCACGATCCGTTTTGTCCACAAATGATCTCAACAAAGTTTCCAAGTTTTTGTTGGGATTTTGATTCTGAGGTGGGACAAATGGGTTTTGAGGTTATTGTTGTTGCCTTTGGTTTTGATGATATTGGTTGTGGTTCTGACCTTGGTTTCCTCCCCAACTAAAATTGGGGTGATTTTTCCATCCTTCATTGTACCTTTGAGAATAAGGGTCGTTCTGGTTTCTGTTTTGGTTGTACTGGTGCAAAGCATTGACTTGGGCAGGATTTTTGAGGACTTCCCGGAAAGTGGGAATGGTAGGGCAATCCTCAGTAGTGTGTCCCGAATTTTCGCAAATGACACATAACTGGCTCGAGGATACTACGTTGACCTCTCTAAGCTTATTTGCTTCCATTGCCTCTACTTTCTTAGACAATTGGAACAATCTCGCACCCATGTCATCCTCATTGGACACTTGGTACAACCCACCCTTTCCTTGTATTTTGGCTTGTGGCTTATCGGTATAGGTGTTCCAATTTTAGGCACCTTCCGCTAACTCATCAAAATATAACAGTGCCTCATCCGGATTTTTACTCAAAAATTGACCATTGCTCATGGTCTCAACAAAAGTACGCATCTCGGGAGTAAGAGATTCATAGAAAAAACTAACAAGGGTCCACGTTTCGTGACCATGGTGAGGGCATGCGTTTAAAAGCTTTTTATATCTTTCCCAACACTTATAGAAAGTTTCATTGTCTTTTGGCAAAAAATTGGATATCGCCCTTCTTAAAGCATTGGTTCTGTGAACGGGAAAGAATTTTTTTAGAAACTCCACTTGAAGCTCTTGCCAAGACCGAATTGATTACGGTCTTTGAGTATTTAGCCAAATTTTTCCTTTATCTTTTAGGGAGAAAGGAAAGAGTTTTAGTCACATGACATCCTCGTCTATATTCGCCTCACGAAATGTGGAACAGACTTCTTCAAAGTCTTTTAAATGTAAGTATGGGTTTTCAGACTCCATACCATGAAACGATGGGATATGTTGAAGCATACCTAGTTTGAACGAGAACGCACCGGCTTGGCCGGTGGGAAGTATGATGCATGAGTTCGAAGTTGTCCGAGGCGGTTGGAGGTAGTCCCTCATGGTCCTAACGAGAGGAACATTGTTGACACCTTCCCCTTCATTATCACTCTCGTGATCCGCAGCTCTTCCTTGGTTTGCCATTCTTGGCGACTGAGGAGGGCTTATTCGAATGTCCACGAACAATTGCCCTTGCATAGGCTCGGGAAAACTTGTTCGAGTAACTCCTCGGAACTCTACAAAATCAAACAAGAATAAGAGAGAAAAATAAATTTTTTAAATGGAGAGATACTTACAAAGAGTGGGTTTATACAAAATCCGGAATTCGCCTTTTGCCTTATCCCCGGCAATGGCAACAAAAAACTTGACGGCTCCAAAATACCGCGTTGTGTTCTAGCCCATTGCAGGCGCGTCAAGTAGTAATATAGTCTCGATAATCCGAGTGTCGAACCACAGGGATAATTTAAAAGGGATGGAATGGATTACGGATTAAATGGCTTTCAGATTTTTGTAAGTTGGATTTGTTGTGAAACAACGGAAATATAAAACGGTTATGAAAATTAATAGGAAAGCACTAAGGTAGGTGGAGGTTAGTTACGATTTAAGAGACGGTGATCACTAGATCATACAAAGATTACAACATAAGGTTTCTCGAGATATGGGGAATGTTGCTGTATCTTTCAATAGCAAAGGGTGCGACGCTAGGCGACTCATTCCCGGATTGAAGCTATATCAAGAAAGAGACAAATGACATTCCACCATATATGAGGTTATCATTCCTACTTCTTAGCTACTGGTGTGAAGCAAGGTAACTCATTCCCGATGAAGCTAATCCGTGATAGATATGACAAACTCATCATAAAAATATTTTTCATAAAGCAAGTGTATGTAATCTCATGATTTAAAGAATGAAAATTAAAAAGTGAATCCAAACAATGAAACGGAATGAAGTTTATGGGATAAATTTGTCATCTCATCTTTTATAATTTATGGTAGAAAACAAAGAGTCTAAGTATCACATAAAATGTAAGAAGCACTCAATGTATCAATAAATGAATCAAAAATGAGATTAACAAATTTATAATCCATCCATGGAGTTTTAAGAACTATTCATAATTTCTACAAAGAGGAAAAACCTCCATGGCTGGGGGAAAAAGACTACAAGCTTTCTAGAAACATATAAATATGTTGTATGTTCATTAACAACCAAGCACTAAATATACAAAGCATATAAAGCCTTAATTTAATATGAGTATACCTAGAAAGCTTGTAACAATGGAAGAGATGAAGAAGAAAAGGATTTACAAATATTTCTCAAACTTTAAACATGGATTGAGCCATAAATCACCAAATATTATATCGCTATTCACCTCTGTAACCTTAGTAAAAGACTACTCCATAATACTCGAAACAAGAATTATAGAAGAAGCATTCATTTCTTAAAATCAAAGTAAACTTACAAGAAGAAAGAAGAAATTACAAGGCTTTAGCTCTCCCTTCTCTCTAGAACTTGTATAAAAACTAAGATATCTTAGCCTAGAAGCTAAGAATAAAATATATATTACAAGGTTGCAAAATATCTAACTAAATATCTAAAATAGCTTGAACTATAAAAATAGCCCATTTTGGGTGTGAACTGAGAAAGCTGCCTGGGGCCATGATCGATCATGGCTATGCCCATGATCGATCATGGGAGTGCACTGCCAGAAATTTTGGAAGCCATGATCGATCATGGCTTTGCCCATGATCGATCATGGGCCTGGAAAATTTCACTCAACACTATTGCAAGCTATCTAAACTTGCTCTTGATCATTCCATGCAATGCCATTGTATCCCAATCCTTCAAACACATGGTGTACTACAAAATTCACATCAACTTGGGCCACGTTAGATACAAAACTCGCTAAGGCACTAATCTGGAGATAAGTGGATAATTAGGCAAAAAATGAAAGCAATAAACGTGTCAAACGACTCCGAAAAAGAGCTTAAACATGACAATATTATGCGTTTATCATTATATATATATATATATATTGCTATACAACTTTGTTTTATTTTATAGAAAATTCAAAAGAAGATTTATAATAGTTAGGGGCATTTGTACTTTGGTACCTAAAGTTTATATCGAAACTGAGTTTGACACCCACTGTCTTATTTTATTATTATTATTGTAGTTTGGCACCCATTTTTAACTGTGCCATATGTTTTATTCGTTTGACTATTAAGTCGATGATTTTAATAAGCAAAGTCCCCAAACTAGCCCCACCCTCATAGTTTGAACATCTCTTTATCTCTCATTTATTATACACACAACCATACCGCTCCACACCCCACCGGCCACCATCATCCAGCACATCCCATCTACTCTTACCTCTCGCCTCCAGCTACTCCACTAGCAATAGTAACAACAACATCCACTCGTGTCTCTCTCTCTCTCTCTCACACACACACACATACACACACTATTGAAGCTAGTACACTGTTAGAGTGTGTATGAACACCCCAATCCACGACTCTCGTGTGAATACTGGTTTTCTCATAAAACGAGCATCTTGTATTGAGTCATCATGCATGTAGAAGACCGTTAGGGAAGACTCCAATTCCGGACGCGTTGGGAGTCTGATATGACCGAGTGTTCCTGTGTATTTTGTGAGCCAGCCGCAGCCCCCAACCTCACATACCAACCGTACTGCTACTTGCCAGCCTTGCGGTTGGCACCCAGCCGCACGCCCCAACCGCATGCTCCAGCCGCAGCCTCCAACCGCATGCTCCAGCCGCACCCCCTTGGTTACCCCCTGCGGTTGGCCTCTTTCGGAGCCTTTTTGGCGGAAATTTCCCTATAAATAAGACCCTCGGGGTCTCATTTGAAATCATCAACACTCACTAGTATTTTTAGTAAGTTGAGGTTCTGCCAAAATTATTAGAGAGTCTTTTCTTTAAGAGATTTCTAGAGAGAGAGAGTTAGAGAGGGAATGTTAGTGAGAGAAGGTTTTGGAGAAAGAAAGCTTTGGAAATAGAAAGTTCTAGAGAGAGAATGAGCAATTAAGGCAAGACTCTTATTTCTTCTTCAAGCGCTTCAGGTACGTCCTTCTACAACCTTCATGAATTTCAATACTGCATTTAAATATTCGTTTTAATACAGAAAATTAGATAACTTGCAAAGAAGTCTACTACTTTCCAAATAAGTCCTTTCTAAGTTTTACAAGAAAACTAAAATCCGTTTTGACACGTTTTCAAAACAAAACAAAAATATAAAAACAGTTTTCAACAAATGAAACTACGAGACTCTGATTTCATTCTACGAATGAATACATAGGCGCTCGCAAAACTCGAGTCGGATTTCAAAATACAATTTTAAATTGAATTTATCCGAAAAGGATTATCCTGAAATGCAATTCAAACTACTTGCAAGATATCTAAAATAAGAATTAAATACATGATCCATTAAGAGGCCGAAAGAGCGAATTGGGTGCCTAACGCCTTCCCAATTCGTAACATAGTTCCCGAACCCTAGCAAAACATTTTTTTTATGAATCTCTGGTTTCAAACGTATGAAAGATAATTTGCTTTCGAATTGTCCTTCGTACGAACTTTTGTTTGTTTTCTTGTAAAACAAACTGGCGACTCTACAAAACAAGTTTTCCTTTAAAATAAAGAAAACCGAGAACAGAGAATTCCTCTCTCTTGGGAGTCGGGGGTCCGGATTCTCACAGTGGCGACTCTGCTGGGGAATGTCGAGAACTAAGCTCTAATATGATGGATTATATATTTAGTTCCTGTTATTTATTAGGTATAGGATTGCAAGCCTTAGTCCTAGGATAACATAGAAGCATTATAAATGGATACCCTGATACCTTTATTTGTTAATTATGTGAGGAAAATCTTTTTCATAATTAAAATTATGTAAAATACCGTAACAAATCTTAAAGCATTGATCAATCATGAACTGCCAGATTATTATTTTGCACGCACTCACGTCCTATTATGCATTTTCGCGAGTGTGAATTTACCCTATCAACCTCGGGACCAGAGTCGTGACTAGGCCTTGGACTTGCGGGTCTGCACTAGCCAAAAGCGCCTGGGAGCACTCTCCTTGGCCAAGTACCTACCGAGGTATATCGAGTGACGAGAACACTCACATACCCGGGATGTATATCAAAAGGTCCTTACACGTACTTACGCCCTTGAGGTATATCGTAAGACCTGCCAAATATGAGGGAGCCTTAAACCCTACCCTATTCAACCACACTTGCATATAGGGGAGTCAGCTTAGAACACAAGATTTTTTGCATTGTTTTAATGACCGACAGTCGTGAGAATCTAAACCAGCTAAGGCCCTGTCATTCATACCATTGCGGTTCCGACAGGTACTGCCGGAGGCTATCCAACGTTCAGACCAGATTCTTCCGAAAACATGGATCAGAACACACCAAACCGGAATGTGAACAACTAATTCAATAATGCAGCGGATCTGCCGCCCGGTCCTTCTTACCCGAACTAGGGGATGCCTCAAAATAATACCATAAGGGGTCAACCGCTACATCACACTCCGTCTCTGAATGCTGACCCGAACCTAGCCAGTACAAGTGGAAATGGGAATGTTCCGTTACCAAACCCCGAGGATATGTACCGAATGTTGATGAATCTGAGTCAAAGTATGGCCATGCTCTTAACTGACAATTAAAATACTCGTGCCAAGTTGGACGAGTTGGCCAAGAGGTGCATAACAGAGCCGCCAAGGGAAGCTCCGGTTATTCTGCCACCATCTCTACTCTCAGTTCATACCGAAGTACCACCACCTTTTGAACAATTGAACCCACCAAAGCCCATGCATGATCCGATCGGTAATTGGTTACAACAGGACCCAATCGATCAAGCCCCTATGCAGATGCGACCGATCCATGAACCTTATCGGGATCCGTATTACGAACCGATAAGAAGGCTCATGAGTATTCAAGGGGAAGGCCCCTCAGCAATTGAAACCTATCGGGGGGATAAAGACCTGTCTGAGCTTAAGGAACAATTGAAGGCACTTACTCAAAAGGTAGCTGAAAGTTCGAATGATTTAACCCAGATGCAAAGCTACAACTTATACCCTAAGGCTCGTTATCCAGTGGGCTTTAAGATGCCTTCCATCCCAAAGTTTACAGGGACTATGCCGCCGGAACTCCATCTGAAATCCTATGTCCGATCAATGAGGATTTATGATATCGGTGAGGCTGAATTGGCCAATTCCTTTCATCTCACTCTGGCAGGACCAGCCCAGAGTTAGTTTTTAAACCTTGAAAAACACCGTGTCAGATCGTGGTCCGCCATCGTCCAAGAGTTTGTGTCACAATATAACATTAATGAAGAGCTCAAGGTTACGAGAAAACATCTGGAGATGGCTAAGCAAAAGGAATGCGAGAGCATTAGTGAGTTTGTTACAAGATGGAGGGAATTAGCAGTCCAAATGGTGGAGTGCCTCGATGAGGAGGAACAACTGGGAATGATTGTTAAGAATTTGAAACCATAAATTCGGGCTCAAATGGGACACCAATTCTTTAGTAAGTTCAAGGCTTTGCTCCACGTTGGCAATGAAATTGAGGAAGAGCATGTCAAGCAGGCTGAAACCAAGAAGTCCGCGTCACAATACAAAAAGACTTCTACTTCAGCCATCAATCAAGTCATCCCTTATGGATCCTATAGTAGGGGATATTCCAATAATCCCTACGATCAAAACTCTGTGAAGAACATTGAGAATTATTTTACACCGGGGTATCGTAACAACAACAACCACCCCAGAGCATTCAATCAAAATCGCTCACGAGATAGATACTTTTCGCAACTGCCGGAACCTTTGGGAAAGGTTTTTGAACAACTAAAAGAAGCTGGGATAATATATCCCATGTACTCGAGGCCGTTACCACAACAAATACCGCCTCATTGGAATATGAATGAGCATTGTGAGTACCATCAGGGGTTCGAACACACCACCGACAGTTGCATGGCCCTGCGACATGCTATTCAAAACCTAATTGATAGCAAAAGAATTCCTGATCCATCAGCCCAAATGTCGCAAGAAATCCCCCTCCCAAACACCGAATTAATGCCATCGACGAAGATTCGGATTTGCCAGATCCTGTATTTTTTATTAAACCCGCCGTGGATGCGAAAAATGTTGAAGTGTTGAAATTTGGCTATCTAAAGCCTTCACCCACAGTCATCCAACACATTCCTGCGAAATCCCAGAAAATTGTCAAGAAAATCGAAGATGAAACCCTATTGGGATTATGTGTCGACGAAATCTCTACCCTGCGATCATAATAGATGGTTAGTCTAAAAGTTATGGGCTGGATGGAACAAATGCAGTTTATACCAAGTCTCAGGCTCAGAAAGAAAAACCAGGGAATCGCTCACTTTCCATAATTCAAAGACAACCCGAGACGACAGGGGCTCTGGTATAGCCGCGAAAAAGCAATAAAAAGGAACACCCATCAAAGCAAGTACCCATCGCAAATAAATATGATTGCATTCAACTGGAACAAAGTCTCGCAAGTCGAAAAAAGGCACCTCCGCCATTGGTTGAAAAACCTGAAGAAGCAAGTGATCCGGTAGCAACATGGGTCCAACAGTTGACTCGCTCTCGGAGAGTCTACCAACCACTGAGTACCAATCAACCTACTATTACTACTCATCCCAAAGAACCAGCGAAGCACCCGGAAGAAGGGTGTGTTGTGGAACAATTAAAGAAAACACAAGCCCAAATTTCGATCTGGGGACTCTTGGTGGCATCTAAACCGCATCGTATGGCACTAATGAAAATGTTATATGAATCGGTTGTTCCTCTTAAAGCCATCCCGAATGAATTAACGGCAATGATCACTTCAATGGGGGTATAAAAATAGGTTCTCGGGTTCTCTGATGAAGATTTATCACCGCTCGGCCGGGACCATAACCAAGCCCTGCATATCACCGTTGTGGCCTGTGGGATGTCTATATCATATGTTCTCGTGGATAACGGTTCAACAATTAACGTGTGTCCGTTAAAGACTGTTGTTCGTTTGGGTATCGACTTGACTACACTGGAAGAATCACCGGTTACGGTCCGAGCATACGACAATACTAAGCGAGAGGTATTGGGTTCCGTCATGCTGGGTATGCAGATAGGACCAGCTACATTTACCACCGAGTTTCAAGTCATCAACATTCCGTCTAGCTTCAATTTGTTATTGGGACGAGTTTGGTTGCATGAGGTTGGCGCACTTCCTTCTTCCCTTCACCAAAAGATAAAAATACATTTTAACGGGGATATTATTATCATTAAAGGAGATCCTGAAAGAGCAATAGTGCCCAAAAACTCGCCTGTATTAGGAATCGGAAGCCAAGACGTCCAACTTGGGGGATTTTCGTATGAACCAAAGGTGCAAACTCTTACCACGCAGACTGTGAAGTATCCACCTCCCAACGACATGTCGACGATGAATGCACAAGTGGTATAGATGATGAGGAAAATAAATTTTTTACCAGGAATTGGTTTGGGAAAGTATAAGGCCGGCATTGCACAAATGATCGAACCATACCAACAGCCGAGTCCTCTTGCTAGATTAGGGTATACGGGGGATGATAACCAAGTAAAAATCACCATATTCACCGATAGATCATTGAATGGATGGTTCGTGAAAGAGGGTGAAGACTTTCCTTATTGCGGGTTTCACGAGCGATGGGTAAATGAAGAAGGAAAGAGACAACCGGGGTTAGAAATCTTCTTTGAAGAAGACTTATATATAAGTGAAGGTTTTACTCACACTTTCTCATCTCAGTTGAAGATCACTCAACCACCTATCGAGCCGCTAGACGAGGAAGACATGCTGGGTAATATATTTGAGGTAATGGTAATTGAGGAAGATTACCTCGGGGACCCTATGCACCTCATACGCCCCATTGAAGAAAAGAAGAAGAGAGAAAGGATTATTGATAGAAATTTACGAAATTTAGAATGTATGTTATCTATACAAAATGATATTTCTATCAATAAAATCGTCAATCTTTCCCCTTACTTTGATTCTTGTGATGTTGAAGTCATGAATGAGAATCTGAACGATGAACAAAGAATACGACCCATTGAAGGGGACACGGTCACAATAAATTTGGGAACAACTGACAATAAAAAAGAAATAAAAATTGGGGCCGAATTAAGTCATGATGAAAAGACAGAATTAGAAAATTTATTGAAAGAATTAATTAATGTTTTTGCTTGGTCATGCGCTGGTATGCCGGGTTTAGATGCCAACATTGTGATGCATGAAATACACACAAAACCCGAATGTAAACATGTCAAGCAAAAGTTAAGAAAATTGATACCCGAGTGGTCGCTTAAGGTAAAGGAAGAAGTGACAAAACAATTGGATGTCGGGTTCATACGGGTCGTTGAATACCCTACTTAGTTGGCCAACATAGTGCCGGTGCCAAAAGCTAATGGCAAAGTACGAGTTTGTGTCGACTATCGCAATCTAAATGCAGTATGCTCAAAAGATGATTTTCCACTGATATTGACCTTATTGTCGACAACACTGCTAATCATGCCCTGAAATCATTTGTCGACGGATTTGCCGGGTATAATCAAATCAAAATGCACCCTGATCATCAAGAAAAGTTAGCCTTCATCACACCATGGGGTACTTATTGTTACACCGTCATGCTATTTGGGTTGAAAAATGCCGTGGCTACATATCAACGAGCAGCAACTACTTTATTCCATAACATGATTCATAAGGAAGTAGAGGTTTACATCGATGACATGATCATCAAATCCTTAGACCGGGCAAGCCATTTTGATACTTTTTGAATCTTCTTTCAACGACTCATGCGATTTCAGATGCGCTTGAATCCTCAAAAATGCGTATTCGGGGTCACTAAAGGCAAGATGCTGGGTATATAGTCAGTAAAAAAAGAATCGAGGTTGATCCGGCAAAGATTAAAGCCATTCAAGAAATGCCAGTCCCTAAAACTGAGAAGGAAATACGGGGTTTCCTCGGGATATTACAGTTCATAAGCAGATTCATTTCGCAGTTGACTCAAACATGTGAGCCAATTTTTAAGCTACTCCAAAAGAACTTAGATAAGCAATGGAATGAGTAATGCCAGGAAGTGTTTGATAAGATCAAACAATATTTGTCCAACCCACCAGTCCTAGCACCTCCCCAAGTGAGCATTCCATTGATATTATACATGTCAGTCAACGACTCATCAGTTGGGGCAATGTTAGCGCAACATTTGTTGAAGACAAGAACTGAACAAGCGATATATTACCTCAGCAAAAAGCTTTCTCCGGGAGAACAAAATTATACGGCTTTAGAGAAATCATGTGCTTTATTGGTTTGGGCCACCCAGAAGTTGTGGCATTACATGTTGGTTTTTTCCGTGATCTTGATATCTCGCCTGGATCCCTTGCGGTACTTGTTCGAGAAGCCGGTATTGACTAATCGAATGGCTAAATGGGTGTTTTTGCTCTCAGAGTTCGACATCTCCTATGTAACTCAAAAGGCCATCAAAGGGCAAGTCATAGCGGATCACCTAGCGGGAAATCCTATTATCGAGATAGAGCTATAGGAATTCGAATTTCTCGATGAAGGTATCATGGAAATTACAGAAGATGATGAATGGAAGATGTACTTTGATGGGGCTTGTAATCAAAATGGAAATGAAATCGGGATCCTATTGATTTCACCAGATCAGACCCACGCCCCTATGTCTTTTCGCTTGGAATTTCTTTGCACTAACAATATCGTAGAATACAAGGCATGTATTGTCGGGTTAGAAATCGCTTTACAGAAAGGGGTTCGCAAGATCCTAGTGTTTGGGGACTCCACCCTCGTTATTCATCAGATTCTGAAAAAGTGGAAGATTAAAGAGGAAAAACTTGTACCCTTTTTAGCCCAACTTGAAGAAACTTCTGAGAAATTTGATTGTATTGAATTCTTCTATATTCTGAGAACACAGAACAATTTTGCTGATGCATTGGCGACTCTAGCCTCGATGATTGAAATTCCAGGGGAGAAAGAAGAAATTCATATACAAATTCAGAAGCGGACAAACCCAGTAATTTGTCTATCACTCGATGTTGAAAGCGGAAATGAGGTTGACAAGAATGTTTGGTATTACGATATTTGGCAATTACTCAAGCACAATGAATACCCACCAAATACCGACAAAGCCACTCGGGTCACACTTCGCCGACTCGCATCCCGGTTTATCATTTGTGCAGAAAAATTATACCGAAGAAATGATGATGGTATACACCTTCAATGCCTCGATGAGGAAAAGTCTCGAGCAATGATGGAACAAATTCATAGTGGAGAGTGCGGTCCACATATGAGGGGTCGTACATTGGCACGTAAAATAGTTCGTCAAGGGTATTATTGGTTGACAATGCAAAAAAGATTGCTTTGAATACGTCAAAGGGTGTCATCAATGCCAAATATACGCCAAGGCACATAAGCTTCCACCAAAAGAATTATATCCCATGACATCTCCTTGGCCGTTTTCCATATGGGGTATTGACATAATTGGTAAGATCTCGCCAAAAGGAAGCAATGGCCACGAATACATCTTGGTGGCTATCGACTACTTCACCAAATGGGTTGAAGCCGAGTCTTACAAAGATTTAAATGCCAAGAAGGTAGCCCGATTCATTCGACACAACATCATATGACGATACGAGGTACCACATAAAATAATATCCAATAATGGGACACACTTTGAGGGTGAAGCCAACGAGATTATGGAAGAATATGGAATCAAGAGCCACAAATACTCTCCCTACCACCCACAGACTAATAGGGCCGTTGAGGCTCGTGACAAGAATTTAAAGAACATCATTAGTAAGATGGTAAAATTCGGCAAAGATTGGCCCGAAAAGCTCCCATATGCACTCTGGGGGTATCGAACTACTGAGAGAGTTTCTACGGGGTCAACACCTTTCTCCCTTACATACGGAATGGAAGTGGTTTTACCTGTGGAAATGAAAATACCCTCTTTATGGGTTGTCTTAGAAAATCAAATCACTGAAAGTGACTGGATAAAGGCTCGATATGAGGAATTAGCAATGATTGATGAAAACCGATTGAGAGCTTCATATCAACATCAAGGGTACCAAAAGCGTGTTGCAAAAGCCTTTAATAAAAAAATTCGAGCTAGAGGCATCATTGTCTGAGATTTAGTACTCAAAAAAATCCGTGAACTAGCTCGAGACCCGCGAAGAAATTTTTTTCCAAAATGGACAGGCCCTTACATAATTACTAAAATACTATCCGGAGGTGCCGTTCTCCTTACCGACATTGATGGCCAAGAATTAAACTCACCAGTCAACCTCAACTGATTGAAGAAGTATTATTAATAGAGTTGTATGCATGAACTACGAAGACCTGAGCCCAAAAAAAAAGTGTGTCATCTGAGGAAACGTAGGCAACCTGAATTAAAATTTCAAGCCCATTCTATTCCTTATAATAAGATTAATTCATTTGGAAGTAAAAAGGGGCAGACAGAGATTTTCCATATATGATCAAAATTCTTCCATTACAAAACAACCTACATCAAAACATACCTACATACTTTCCTTATACCTTTCACCTACCTACCTAAAACCCAAAAACACTTTCATAAAGAAGCCATCCATCTAACCTAACCATCAACCATCAACCCATCAGTCAGTCGCAAAATATAAGATCCTCTCTCGATCCATGGGATGATATGAAGCAAGAATTGTCTCATCTATCACTCGTGAATCCGCGAACCGAAAGCACCTCGTCATCATAGGCTCATGCTCGATGGTCTAACGAACCCGACGCCAAATGTGTAGCACAACCTCAGAACGAGTCACCTGGGTAACACCAACCTCTCCCCCATGGAATCGTCGAACAAAGCGAGTAGACCATAGACCTCTAGAGCAGTCTCCAACCTCGGGGTAATGGGAAGAGCAACCGAGGAAAAATCTCTCAATGGAAGGGGTATACTCAGAGGAACACCAAACTGTCTCGTCAACCGCCCGGGAATGTAGAATGATGTCTCTCTCAAACCACGAAACCGAAGGTAGTTCTGCCCACCTATACTCACGATCATGGTCCTCATGCGCCATCATCGGATCTCCCAGCGAATTGAAGAAGAAGACTCAGAAAAACGGACAGCCCAGTCAAATGACGACAAACGATGAATCAGAGCATAATCAAGGCGAAGAAAGAAGTCCCGAGAATCCCAGGGAAGTCGAGTCTCCAGATACCGAAATCTCTCAGTAACCCACATATATAGCAGATACGGACTACTGCGAAAGTGGCTAATCCGAGACTGAACTAAGCCATTTAAACCATTCAGTGTCTCCGCCAACAAAATGGGAGTCACTAAATGACCACGTCTAGCCTCAACCACGACTCGGATAATCAGGGGGTCTACCATAATAGCATCATCAGTAACCAAAAGCATCTGGGAGAAAGAAAAAATCATACAAGCAGAAGTCCGACCTGAATAGTAAGCTAGATAATCACCGTGATGAATGAAAAAATTCGCCAAGCGACGTAAGTGAAGCCGTCCATCTACTATCATAGGCCGGCACTCGCTCTCCCTCAAACCCAATAACTCGGCCAGCATAACCCAAGGACTCCTAGCATCCCGCAAAGACGCCAGCAGCCATGAAACATCCTAGCGCATCAGTAGTGCGAACTCCTTAATCGTCGGGCATAACTCATCTAACCCGATGTGAAAGCAGTGGTCCTCAGGATCCCAAAACTCAGCAAGACCGAGCAAGAAAGACCAGTTGATCTCGTGAGAACACCAGCGATGAAGATGGCTCAGGTCACCCCAGTTGAGGCCACAGTCAGCCTCGGCTAAGGACGCAAAATCGGATAGAAAAGAGAAGGCAGCACTGGTGCGACAGGTAGACATGATGACAGAGAAAGAAGAACTATTTTTAGGTTAGAAAGATAGAATGAATAGTGATCTTGATGGGAAAAAAAGGACAAATTTGCGCTCTATTTATAGCAAAAGTGTACAGGCCAACCGCATGGCTGGCTGCCAACTGTGTGGTTGGCTCCCAACCGTACGGCTACCCCTTGCGGGTAAGGCGTGCGGTTGGCTCCTCCCCTTGGTCAGATTCTTCATTTTCCATATTTTTCACAATACACCATGATGCGAATGTTGCCAGACTTTATTCAGGAAGAACGATCCATCATTGCATGCATATAAATTTGACAATCACTTGCCAACACACGTACTTGACCATTTTTGTAATTAAATTTAGCCACACTTAACCATTCTTTCGCATGCGTTTAGAATACATTCACCAACACGTACAGTTAACCATTTTGTTTTAATCAAGTTTGTAATAATTTTGCCAACACATGTTACGTAACCGTTTTTTTCAACCACATTCACAATAATTTTAAAACACTCACATCACATCACACACAAACATGTTTTCTCCAAAAAGCATAAATATTTTATTCATAATTTAAACCAATGACACTAATAGACCAACGTTTTCCTAAAAACAAACACATTTAAATTAACCTCTAAATTAACAAAGTTTTTCTCGAAAACCAAAACGTATCTAAATTAACTGCTTAAATTAAAATATTTTTCTAAATAAAACCTAAACAAACATCGCTCGAACTACCAAAAAACCATCAACGCTACGGGGAAGGGGGAGGGTCCATAGTGCGAGGCCGCTTCGCTTCCGTCTCGCCAGCACCCTCCGCTGGACTCTCCGAAACCGTGCGACCCTCACCCTGGGGAGGAGGTGCAAGCCTAGAAGTACGTCTCGACTGCTGAACGGACTGAGAAGGAGCCGCCGATCGAGACCGCAAACGGGAGGGATAATAGCTAGCTGTCATGTCACCCGCCAAATGTTTGCTATATCTCACCATGTAATCCGTCGGGAAGGGGGTCGCAAACATTAGCAATCCATATGCATTGAAGTAGCTCCTCAGCAACTCGGCCACCTCGCGTAACCGGAATAAGCCCATCTGTCAAAAACAAGGTTATCAGTTAACATTCATAACAGCACATGTACCAAGCTTTTTAAAGAGAACCATAGCTCCTCGTCCGAGACGTGCACCAGGGCCCCCATCTGCTCATCGTCCACAGGCACATCAGGGATCCGGTACTGCTTGGGTCAGCCGAAATCCAAGTAGGGGATATCCCGTGGGTACTCAGGGATCGAGTAGGATGTCGACGCCCCACCATCCTGCGACGGACCAGCTCCGCCAACTCCGCCCACAAGGGGAATGTCCTCCCCGGTATCCTCTCCCCCCTTCGACTCTGGCGCCACCGCTTTCTCTTTCCCCTTGTCACCGCCCTCACCCGCCGGAGCCTGACCTATACCTTCCTCCACTCCCAATTGAGTTGCCTTCTCTCCTAGCTCCCGAAAAACTATGCCACGGGCAGTGCCTGATGATGGGGTAGACAAAGAGTAAGGCCTCAGCCCCACCAACCCGGCACCTAGCGACCCAACAAGTGTGCGCAGCAATAGCGAGAACGATACATGATGGACCCAATCCATGTCTCCAGGCCCAAACACGGGCGACGATCCTGACACCGACCCACGTCCCTCCGATGTCTGCGTCGACTCCAGCATCTGTCTAATCTCCTCCAATGATAACTGGGGTGTCCTCCCCACCATGGCTGGTGGAATGGGCTGCCTCGACACCGGACTCCGCCCTCCGACTAGATTCCTTCCTCCCCTCGCCGCCCTACCTCGTCTGGGAAAAACCGCAACAGTCGGCTCCTCACCTACTCCCCCACCTAGCCCAACTGGTGACGCCCCACCATTTCCTCCCCCCAAAGGCACCTCTTCGGACCTCGCGTCATCATCATCCTCCTCCACCTACTGTGGCCCCGCGTCCTTCTTACCTTGCGAATCCTCGTCGTCTGAATCCGCAATCCCCTTAGCCCTCCGATTCAGCGTAGGAGCGGGCTGATGTGGGACCCGCTGCGAGATGTATAACTTCCGCAAAACCTGAGTTAATATCTAATATCGAATCCAAAATTAATTTGTCTCAAAATAATAATTGTATTATTATTTTTATATTCTTTTAAACTTACAAACATATATTATAATTTTTTTAGGATCCTAAGGAATCCAACCAGAAGGAATTGATTATTCCGGAAGCTTTATCGGTGTTACAATCGGTTCAAAGTGATGTCGATGATGTGCCGGTGCAAGAAGTGGAAAACAGTCAACCTATGGGATGGGATTGTACTCAATTTTTTGTTACAGAAGAGGTAGTTATTTTTCAAATCAAATGTTAAATTATAACTTGTATTCTCAATAGGACTGCATGAGATTTGTTATATCGTAATTAATGCAGATTTTTTACTCACGAGAGGATCTAACGTCATGGTGTAAAGCTGTTGGTAGGACTTGTGGGGTGGTCGTTAGCATAAAAAAATCAGAGTTTCCAAGGTTTGGTCGTAGAGGGAGAATCATTTATTGGTGCGAAAGAGGTGGGTCTTATAAAGAAAAACCCAAAAAATGTTCCAGCAACCGTAAAAAGCAACAAAAATTACAGGAACAAAAAAATGTGGATGTCCATTCTTGCTGAAAGGGGAAAAACTTAAAGATTCCGAAAATTGGAAGTTAAAAGTTATATGTGGTAGGCATAACCACCCCATAGATGATCAAATGACCTTTGAAGGGCATTCATATGTCGGTAGACTCTCAAAAAGTGAAGAGCAACTTGTTACGGACATGTGCGTGTGCGGAGTTAAACCTAGAGAGATACTTCGTGTACTAAAACAACAAAATCCCAACAATGCTTCTACTATTACAACAATTTACAATTTCAAAGCGAAGCATCGAATGCTCGAAATGCAAGGAAGAACACAAATGCAACAGCTGATGCATATTTTAGATCAAAAGAAGTATGTAGAATATCATAGAAGAGATGAGAACACATATGAGATCATGGATATTTTTTTCGGTCATCCATATTCTATGACACTTGTTAAGTGCTTCCCCCATGTGCTGATAATGGATTGTACCTATAAGACAAACTGACACGGCTTACCTCTACTAGAGATTGCTGGTGTTACGTCGACTGCGAAAACATTTATTGTTGCACATTCATACCTTCGCAAGGAAATGGAAAGTAATTATAGATGGGCATTAGAATGCTTGAGAGATATTCTTCCACCAGGTAATCCTACGGTTATTGTGACTGATTGTGACATGGCATTGATGAATGCGATTAAAATCATATTCCCTGATACTTCTCATATGTTATATACCTTTCATATCTCAAAAAACGTGGAACAACACGGGAAGGGAAACTTTACAACTAAGAAATCATGAGACTTATTCATTCAAGATTTTCATAATATGATAAAGTCTTATACTGAAGTGGAGTACAATGAGAATGTTAACAAATTTTGGAAGAAATATGAAAAGTACAAAGATCTTTTAAGTTATATTGATCGCACTTGGTTGAAGTACAAAGAGAGGTTCGTTGCTGCGTGGACAAATAAGATTTTGCATTTTGGTAATGTTACAACAAATCAGGTTGAATCACAACATGCAAGTTTGAAAAGGTATTTAGGTTCATCACGAGGAGACCTTGTCAACAATCTGAATATGATTGACAACCTCCTTATATCACAACATGTTGCCATTAGAGCTTCTTTTCGTAAATCTCTAAGCTCTAACTTACATGTTCATCAAATATCCGATTTTAACAATTTGAGAGGGTTTGTGTCTTCACATGCTTTAGAGCTAATTAATGATGAAAGAAAGAGGAATGAACATATAGGTGTTGATATTTCACGATGCGGTTGTGTACTTAGAACTGCGTACGGTCTTCCTTGTGCTCATGAGATTTTACAATTCAAATGTGAAGGTCGTCTAATTCCCTTATTTGCTATTCACTAAAGATGGATGAAACTAAATGACATTCCTGGAGAGATTCCACATTATGCAATTGATCCGGAGCAAGAGATATCCTTTTTTAGAATGAAGTTTGATGAGGCAACCAATGAGCAAAAAATTAAGCTACTAAAAGTTATACGGGAGGTAATTATTCTTGTGCTACTCTTTTAATATTATAATTACTTGTATTACCCATATTTCTATATTCGCATTATAAATATATATTATATTTTATCTCCTAGGCAATAAATCCTGCATCAACAAATATGGCACCACCAGCAATGAACAAGTTTCCTAAAGGAAGGCCAACAAAGAAGAAGAGGAAAATTTCACGTACGAAAGATGATAGTACAAAGCGAGATCCATCTGGTTTTGAGTACGCAAAAACTTTAGAAGAACAAACAGAGGCTGTGTTTGCTGGGCTATAAAATTTAAGTGAAGGTAAAAAAAGTAAACATATGAGAAAGATTACGGCAACGAATAAGAAAGAGAAAACAATGCTCTTGGACTTAAATGAGAATCAGTACTCCTCTTCAGTTTTTGAGCTGTTCCATCCAATTATTAAGGAGCACGTCCTCGAAGGTTTTGAAGATGTTCCCGCATATGGGCATTGTGGGTACAGGTGTTGTGCAGAATTGCTAAATCTTGACGTTCATAATGGGTGGAAGGTGGTCAGAAGAACCATGTTAATTGAGCTAAGTGATAATCAAGAGTTATATAAGGGAATTCTGGGTGGTGAGGAAGGCTATAAGAAGGTTTTGGAGGCTTTAAATTATTTTGATGTGCAAAATGTCCATGTTAAGTATTGGATGCAACTTCCAGACATGGGTTGCTTATTTGCATCATCATTTAATTGCATTTTTTGCGTATTCTCTCCTTGCCAAAACTTAACGTACTTGCCATTGAGGACGGGCCCAACTAACACCGTACGAATTGTCCCAATTGTGTTGTATGATGACGTTCATTTCATGAAAGTCATTCTCAAAGTTGGATCTCCTCTTCCACCCGTGGTCCCTGGTTGGCATAAGCAGCGATACCCAGATGCAGAACATTGGGTTGAAGTTGTGAAACTGAGAATTTTTGAGTGGCGCAAGCTTGTTGGTGATCCCCCTGAAAGAGATATGTCCTAGGACTATTCATAGACTATGATTTGTACTTGGATATTTTATGCTTATTGTTATTTATAAAGTTTATTTATTATAGTTTATATTCTCTTGTAAATAATATATATTAATACTAGTTCATCAAGTACGTGACTTGATTGTGGGATGCTAGTAATGTTATAATAATATTATTTAGATGTCCCTAATCATATGTCAATAACCTAGGATCACATTGATATAATGATTAGAGTATGGGTCAGCTGATGATTATGTTCCACAAGTCATGGATATGGAAATATCAAGCTGAACATACTGATACTTGTTAGGGAACAAGGTATTGGACTGACCCGCTTTGGGGACACTGCGAGGAGTGTTACATAATGTCATCAGTGATGTTCCCCATTTATGATATCGTATTATCCTTAGACCTGAGATCGCCATGGTTACCAACATAGGGATTAGCATGTCAGGCATTATCAAACGTTGCTCTTGATCGAGTAATTATAAAGATGATGACTGAGCATACTATGAACTATGTAGAGGTATGTGGTTGATCAAGATGGGATTGTCACTCTCGTATATTGAGAGAGATGTCGTTGGGCCCCTTGATAAGTGTAAATTAATATTTGCATGGCCATGCACAAATGAGATGTCATTTGTTTTAGATAATATACTTAGAGATCAAGAAATAAAGATTGAACTATACAAGAATGACACTTGCCTAGTCTTGTGTTCAATCTAGATATCGATTGACAAAAGGAGTTAATATTTGGAATATCAATTTAAGGTTGTGTCGTTTTTGACCTTTATACCCTTTGGATAATAGTAATGTTTTACTAGAGACCGCTTACTATTCGTATAATAAAATGGGCTTTTATTTATACTGCCAAAGAGTGTAAAACCTACAGGGTCGCACACCAAAACGAGTTGGATCAAAACGAATTAAAACGGGCCAAGTTGGACTTGGGCCCAGTTCGTTTGTTGCTTAGGGTTCTCACTAGGGTTCTCTTATAAAAGGGAACCTTTATTCATCTTGGCCGTCAAGGAAACTCAGAGAGGCCAGAGAGAGAACCCTAGAAGGCGCTAGTACACCAAGCAAGGATCTCATCCCGTTCGTGTGTGCATACCGTAGAGGCGTCGTAATTTCTACGCTAAGGACGACAACAACAGAAGGATTCGATCCATCCGGTTCGTTTTAGTAACATCAAATCACACATAAGGTATGTCTTCTGTCGATTTTATTGAACAACATAAATCCTAGGGTTTAAGATTAGTGCGTAAATTAGTGTATGCGATGCATGATTACTGCCCTAATTACCTACAGTGGTATCAGAGGGAGGTTATTTACTGTTCTTTATTTTCGATCATGATTTTAGTCGTTTAATAACTTGAAGGTCTGTTCTCGTTTAAATTTCGATTAATATCATATTCAGATTTTTAGTATCATGCTAGGTTTTGATAATATCGATTAATGGGTTAATCGTTTTCTATAGCATGTTTTCTGTTTTCGTTATAAGTTTGCATATACGATATGTCCTTTTTATAATCTGATTAATAGAGATCTGATATGTTGAACACATGATTACTGTATGACTGTTATCGACATGTTCATGATTCTGTTAAGTCGTTTTTGATTAGGGTTCATCTTTATGCTGTCATGATTTTATTCCGCAATTATCATGTTTAGCGTTTTCAGAATCGTTCTGTTAGGGTTTACGCAATCTGGTAGACTTGATGAGATCACGGCTATCGGGTTCTTTCATGTTAATTTGATTAATGAGATAGGGCAGATTAATGTGATTAGTCTAGACGAATCTGTCTAATAAGATCAGACACGTTTCTGGAGAAAATAATTTGAAATCGTTCAAATTTTCCACGGTGGCAGAAGTATGGTTCATCTTAGTGATATAGTATGGCCAAACTAAATACGGCCTGCGTGTCGTTTTGTGTTTTGCAATGTAATTTTATATTACTAGTCTCTTGTATTAGGCTGTACAATTTTTGTATATTACCTCGCATAGAAGATGGAGGATCCCTCATCACAAGAGAAGGTAGCCAAGAACTTTGGAGTGTCCAAAGCTACAAAGGATGGAGAGCATAGTTAATTAGTAGCCTTATTTCTCTGGCCATACTATATCACATATTTATTGGTTGATGCATGTTTAAATATTCTGTTATATTATTGTGAGACTGCATATTTATGTCCCTAGAACAAAAGAAATTATTTGTGCCTTTCCAACACTGATAACTATTAATTTTATGATTATTATAGAAAACGCCTGCCAAAGCGAGGTTATCTTAAATCATCATAAATTAATAGAATGGAAGTCGGACATCCATAAGTCAGAAAAGTGTTGGTTTGATTTCACAAGACCGTCAAAACGGTTTTGGGCCTTGAGGCAAAGTGTTGAGAAGCCGAAACATAAGATGTAAAACTCAACAAACCAAGAGTTGCATAGAATGTAATTAACAAATGTTGCTTACCTAATTAACAATGTTTAAGTGAAAAGCCAAAGCTTTCTTAATACCTTGTGTAATACGGATCTTGGACCTACTATGTCCTAATGGGACAATTGCGTGTAAGACATAGTAGGAAATTTTAAAATAAGCATTTTAAATGTTTGATGTTTGCATATGTTATTTTGCTGTAGATAGATGACGAACAATAACACAACCGCTTTTTCGTTGCGATCTGTCCTTGAGAAGGAAAAACTAAACACAACCAATTTCCTAGACTGGTTCAGGAATCTGAGAATTGCTCTCAAACAGGAAAGGAAAGATTATGTCCTCGAAAATGCTATTCCTGAAGAACCGGCAGCTAATGCTCCTCGTGCACAGAAAGATGCACATCAGAAGCATCTAAATTATGATTTAGATGTTTCATGTCTCATGCTTGCTAGCATGAATGCTGATCTGCAGAAGCAGTTTGAAAATATGAATGCATTCGACATGGTTAAGGAACTAAAGAGTTTATTTCAGGAACAAGCTCGAGTCGAACGCTTCGAGACTACTAAGTCTTTGTTTTCATGTAAGCTTACCGAGGGAGGCTCAGTCAGTCCTCATGTACTCAAAATGATTGGGTACATTGATCACCTAGAAAGGTTGGGGACAACCATTAGCCAAGAGTTGGCCACTGATGTCATTCTCCAGTCGCTGCCTGAGTCATATGATGGATTCATTATGAATTTCAATATGCACAGCCTGGAAAGGACATTAACTGAGCTGCATGGGATGCTGAAAACAGCTGAGCAGAACATTGTTAAGAAAGTTAAGAATAATGTTCTGATGGTTCAAAAGGGAAAGGGTTTCAAGAAAGGTGGAAACGGTAAAGGAAAGTCCAATGCCAAAGGCAAAGGTAAAGCTCCAGTTAAGAACTGGAAGAACAAGAAACAAGATTCTGAGCCCAAGCCTAATCCACAAGCTGAAATGATATGTTTTCACTGCAATGAAAGGGTCATTGGAAGAGAAACTGCAAGAAATACCTTGACGACAAAAAGAAGGGACTAGCCCCTTCGTCTTCAGGTACTTACGTTATAGAAGTAAATGTTACTTCAGCTTCTTCTACTTCTGGGGTATTAGATACTGGTAGTGCATCTCACATTTGTGCAAATGTACAGGGACTCAGGAGTAGGAAGCTGGCTAAAGGAGAAGTGGACCTACGCGTTGGAAATCGAGCAAAAGTTGCCGCTCTAGCTGTAGGAACATTTGAGATTCCTTTGCCCTCAGGATTGATTTTAGAATTAAATAATTATTACTATGTGCCTGCTTTTAGCAGAAACATTATTTCTATTTCTTTATTAGACGAAGAAGGGTTTGAATTCAATTTTAAGGACAAACGTTGTTCATTTTCTTTGAATAATATGCAATATGGTATTGGACAATTATTGGATGGTCTTTATATTCTAAATCTTGAAATACCTGTTTATAACATAAATAATAAAAGAATCAAGTCTGATGATTCGAATCCTACTTATTTATGGCATTGTCGTTTAGGCCACTAAATGAGAAACGCATGTTGAAGCTCCAAAAGATGGTCTTCTAAATTCATTTGATTTCCAATCTTTTGAACGATGTGAATCTTGTTTGTTGGGGAAAGATGACTAAAAGCCCTTTCAATGGTAACAATGATAGGGCAAGTGATCTTTTGGCCCTCATTCATACTGATGTATGTGGACCACTAAACACAACTGCCAGAGGAGGATATCAGTACTTCATCACATTTACTGATGATTTCAGTAGATATGGTTATGTTTACTTGATAAAACATAAATCGGAATCTTTTGAAAAGTTCAAGGTATTTCAAAATGAGGTACAAAATCAACTTGGCAAGACTATTAAAGCTCTTCGATCAGATCGAGGAGGAGAATACTTAAGCCAAGAATTCATTGATCATCTTAAGAGTTGTGGAATTGTTTCACAACTTACTCCACCAGGAACACCACAATGGAATGGTGTATCTGAAAGGAGAAACCGAACACTGTTAGACATGGTTCTATCAATGATGAGTCAGACATCTCTTCCAATATCATTTTGGGATATGCTCTTGAAACCGCGCGTTCACACTAAACAGATCTCCATCTAAGGCTGTAGAAAAGACACCTTACGAGTTATGGACTGGAAAAGTTCCAAGTCTGTCTTTTCTGAAGATTTGGGGTTGTGACGTTTTCGTCAGACGACTAATCACAACTAAATTAGAACCCAAATCTGACAATGCTTCTTTGTAGGATATCCTAAGGAAACAAAAGGATATTATTTTTATAATCCAACCGAGAACAAAGTGTTTGTAGCTCGGAATGGAGTTTTCTTAGAAAGAGAATTTCTTTCCAAAGAAAACAGTGGGAGCACAATACATCTAGAAGAAATTCGAGATGAGATGATAGTAATCTTAATGAAGAGCCTCAACAAAGTATGCAAATAGTTGCAGAAACTCCTGAAGAAGTTACAGTCTTACGAAGGTCAAGTAGGCCACGTCGCGAACCTGAGAGATTATCACTTTTCGTCTCAGATGAGCAAAGACTAGTGTTGTTAGACAACAATGAGCCCTCGACTTTCAAAGAAGCAATGGAGAGCTCTAGTTCGAGAAATGGCTAGAAGCCATGCAATCCGAAATGAAAATCCATGGATGACAATCAAGTATGGGACTTGGTTGACATGCCAAATGGCTGTAGAGCCATAGGTTGCAAATGGGTTTTCAAAATAAAGATTGATAAAGATGGCAAGATCGATGTCTATAAAGCTCGATTAGTTGCAAAAGGATATCGACAAATCCATGGTATTGACTATGATGAATCCTTTTCGCAGTTGCCATGTTTAAATCAATCCGGATCCTTTTAAGCATTGCCGCATATTATGACTATGAAATATGGCAAATGGATGTCAAAACTGCTTTCCTTAATGGATACCTTGAAGAGGATGTGTACATGACACAACCTGAAGGTTTTGTCGATCCAATAAATGCTAACAAGGTATGCAAGCTTAAGAGATCCATATATGGTCTTAAGCAAGCATCTCGGAGCTGGAATCTTCGTTTCGATGAAACTATCAAAGAGTTTGATTTCAGAAAGAACGAAGAGGAACCTTGTGTGTACAAGAAATCTAGTGGGAGCGCGATAGTCTTTCTGGTATTGTATGTAGATGACATACTACTCATTGGGAATGATATTCCTATGCTTGAGTCTTGTAAAGACCTGGCTGGGAAAATGTTTCTCAATGAAAGATTTGGGCGAGGCAGCCTACATATTAGGGATCAAGATCTATAGAGATAGATCACGAAAACTAATAGGACTGAGTCAAAGTAATTACATTGACAAGTTTTACGTAGGTTCAACATGCAAAACTCTAAAGAGGGTTCTTGCCAATGACACATGGCACAACACTAAGCAAGACTCAGTGTCCTCAGACACAAGATGAGCGAGATCGCATGAGTAGAATCCCGTATGCTTCGGCTATAGGTTCTATCATGTACGCTATGTTGTGTACTCGTCCCGATGTAGCATGCGCATTGAGCGGTGACTAGCAGATACCAGTCAGATCCAGGTGAGAGTCACTGGACCGCTGTCAAGAATATCCTCAAGTACTTAAGAAGAACTAGGGATATATTCTTAATTTATGGTGGGGAAGAAGAGTTGGTTGTTGAATGGGTACACGGATTCTGGTTTTCAATCAGATAAGGATGATTTCAGATCACAATCGGTTTTGTGTTTTGTCTCAATGGTGGAGCTGTGAGTGGGAAGAGTTCTAAGCAAGCCACAGTTGCTGATTCTACAACAGAGGCTGAATATGTTGCTGCTTCAGAAGCAGCAAAGAAGCAGTATGGATAAAGAAGTTTATCACTGAACTTGGTGTCATTCCTAGTAGCACCAATCCAGTGGATTTGTACTGTGACAACAATGGAGCTATTGCTCAGGCTAAGAAGGCCAAGGTCGCACCAAAAATCCAAACATATTCAGAGACGTTATCACCTCATTTGTGAGTTCATCAGTAATGGTGATGTGAAGATATGCAAGGTTCCCACAGACGAGAATGTAGCTGATCCTTTGACTAAGCACTTTCTCAAACTAAACATGATCGTCATTTTAGTGCACTAGACATTCGTTTTATGAATGAATGGTCTAGTACATGTGGGAGACTGAAAGAGTATGTCCTAGGACTATTCATAGACTATGATTTGTACTTGGATATTTTATGCTTATTGTTATTTATAAAGTTTATTTATTATACTTTATATTCTCTTGTAAATAATATTTTTAATACTAGTTCATCAAGTACGTGACTTGATTGTGGGATGCTAGTAATGTTATAATAATATTATTTAGATGTCCCTTAATCATATGTCAATAACCTAGGATCACATTGATATAATGATTAGAGTATGGGTCAGCTGATGATTATGTTCCACAAGTCATGGATATGGAAATATCAAACTGAACATACTGATACTTGTTAGGGAACAAGGTATTGGACTGACCCGCTTTGGGGACACTGCGAGGAGTGTTACATAATGTCATCAGTGATGTTCCCCATTTATGATATCGTATTATCCTTAGACCTGAGATCGCCATGGTTACTAACATAGGGATTAGCATGTCAGGCATTATCAAACGTTGCTCTTGATCGAGTAATTATAAAGATGATGACTGAGCATACTATGAATATGTAGAGGTATGTGGTTGATCAAGATGGGATTTGTCACTCTCGTATATTGAGAGAGATGTCGTTGGGCCCCTTGATAAGTGTAATTAATATTTGCATGGCCATGCACAAATGAGATGTCATTTGTTTTAGATTAATTTATACTTAGAGATCAAGAAATAAATATTGAACTTTACAAGAATGACACTTGCCTAGTCTTGTGTTCAATCTAGATATCGATTGACAAAAGGAGTTAATATTTGGAATATCAATTTAAGGTTGTGTCGTTTTTGACCTTTATACCCTTGGATAATAGTAATGTTTTACTAGAGACCTCTTACTATTCGTATAATAAAATGGGCTTTTATTTATACTGCCAAAGAGTGTAAAACCTACAGGGTCGCGCTCACCAAAACGAGTTGGATCAAAACGAATTAAAACGGGCCAAGTTGGACTTGGGCCCAGTTCGTTTGTTGCTTTGGGTTCTCACTAGGGTTCTCTTATAAAAGGGACCTTTATTCATCTTGGCCGTCAAGGAAACTCGAGAGGGCCAGAGAGAGAACCATAGAAGGCGCTAGTACACCAAGCAAGGATCTCATCCGTTCGTGTGTGCATACCGTAGAGGCGTGTAATTTCTACGCTAAGGACGACAACACAGAAGGATTCGATCCATCCGGTTCGTTTTAGTAACATCAAATCACACATAAGGTATGTCTTCTGTCGATTTTATTGAACAGCATAAATCCTAGGGTTTAAGATTAGTGCGTAAATTAGTGTATGCGATGCATGATTACTGCCCTAATTACCTACACCCCCTGCAGCGGATCCTTCTTCTTTTGAAATTATCAATGTACTTTAACTATGAATGCTTTAATATTGTCCCAAACTAAGAATTATTTCGTATCAATGTACTTCAGCTATTAATGCAATTTTAAATTATGATTTTGTCTCAAGCTAGGAATTATTTCATCTCTTGTTAAATACTTTGGTTTGAATACAAAAGGTTATATTTATATTATCATAAAATAACATTAAGGACATTCTAAAAATAAAAAAATTGGATTATTCTAAATTAAACTTAATGACAAAATTTTACCTGCA